>APFE030913378.1:28248-70713 GCA_000404065.3 Pinus taeda
ACATTTGTACACACTGATCATGCTGCGATTAGATATTTAATGAATAAGCCTGATGTAAATGCTCGTATCATTAGATGGTTACTTTTGTTGTAGCAATTTGATTTGACTATTGTTGACAAGCCAGGTAAGGAAATGTTGTTTCTGACTTCCTATCTAGGTTGGATTTGTCTGCAGGTGAAGAAGGCACAGTCGATGACCAGAGGCTGGATGAACACCTATTTGCTATCTCAGTACTCTCTCCATGGTTTGCTGATATAGCAAACTACTTGGTCTCAGCACAGTTCCCTCCGCATCTATTCTCAAAGGAGAAGAGCATAATTGTGAGGAAGAGTGCTCGATTCACTTGGATCAGGGGAAACCTGTTTAAACTTGGCCCAGATCAGATCTTGAGGCATTGTGTTAGGGAGGAGGAAGTCTTTGACATCGTCCTAACCTGTCCCGATGGACCATGTGGAGGCCACTTTGCAGCAAAAAGGACTGCCTTCAAAATTCTACGGGCAGGCTACTATTGGCCTACTCTTCATCAAGATGTCAGAAGATACATCCGCCAGTGTGACCAATGTCAGAGGATGGGGAAACTGACTCCAAGGGATGAAATGCCCCTCTAACCTCAAGTGACCTTCGAGCCATTTGATAAGTGGGGCATGGATTTTGTGAGTCCAATCAACCCTCCTTCAAAGCAAAGGTCTTACATCATTGTGTGCACCGACTACCTGACAAAGTGGGCAGAAACAAAGGAAATCAAGGCAGTGACAGAAGAAAAAGTGGTTGAGTTTTTAAGGGAAAATATCTTCTACAAGTTTGGCTACCCAAGAGAGTTAGTCACCAATCAAGGAAGCTAGTTCACCTCTAACTTGATTCAAGACCTACTCGCTCATCACAAGATCAAGCACAAAACTTCCACCCCGTATCATCCACAAGCAAATGGACAGGTGGAAGTCACTAATAGAGCATTAGAAGGGATTTTGACTAAGGTGGTTTGCAGCAACAGAAAGGATGGGGCAGATCGCCTTGTTGAGGCCACCTGGGCCTACAACACCACTTGGAAAACTACAACAGGTTTCACACCTTATGAGCTGATCTATGGTAAGAAAGCCTTGTTGTCCATAGAGTTCGAGTACAACACATTAAGGGTGGCAACTCAGCTAGACCTAGATCTCAGCCATGCTCAACGTGAAATATTACTGCAGCTGAATGGATTAGATGAACAGAGAATGCAGGCCCTCCTCCACTCAGAAGTAGTCCAACTTCAGAGGAAGATATGGCTTGACTGGCACCTTAACGAAAAGCAATTCCATCCAGGAGATTGGGCGTTGTTGTATGACTCAAGATACAAGGACTTCAAAGGGAAGCTGAGGACAAGATGGCTAGGACCATATACAGTGGAGAGATGCAATGACAATGGTTTAGTCCTCATCAGGACCATTGATGAAGAAGCCATCCCCATGCTCGTCAATGGGCATCAATTGAAAATCTATAGGAAACCTCTTTCGAGGCAGGAGTTCATTGAAACTTTGGAGAAATCAGTGCTGGTAGTGGAGCAAGGATCTACCTCTATTCCACCCACACCTTGATCATCAAAATAATAATAATAATAATAAAAAGATCCTTGGGTGAAAACCTCTCTGAGGCGCCCAGGGCAGACAATGAGGGTGAAAACCTCATGGAGGCGCCCCAGCAGTCTCTAGAAAAATAAAAAAATGGAATAAGAAGATCCTTGGGTGAAAACCTCTTCGAGGCACCCAGGGCAGATAGCAAGGGTGAAAACCTCATTGAGGTACCCTAGTTGTCTCATCATAAAAAAAAAAACAACAACAACAACAACAATAACAAGGAAAAAAGAGAAAGAAAACAGGCTAATCTCTATGAAAAATTGCAGGTTGTAGTGAATACTTTGTAGGAAAAGAGGGGCGTGCAAAACAAGGACAGGAGTCCGTACTAGGCTCTAGGACATCTCTTCAGACACTCCCTCCATGGCCACTCACCTCTCCTAGGATTTGGTCACATTCAGGAAGTTTTGGGCTTTCTACAGGAAGTTCTAAATTTCTACAAGAAACATCCTATAGAACCTTCGGATGAGTCAAATCCAATGTTGAAAGGGAATCTGATGGTTGGGTTTAGTTTGTTAGTCCTGCAGCCACCCCTCTATTCAATCCAACACCATGTGGCGCCTTGTTCCATCTCTTGGCACCTCTGTCACCCACCTGGGTGTGTGTTCCTACATAAGTCATACTAGAAACCCTGTTTCCTCAGATTTACAGCAAGAAAAAAAAGGGAAAAATTCCAAGTGAGAAATCAAGCAGCAAAGGCTCGCACACTCTACCTGTTCAAGCTCCATCTAGACTCTTCATCAATGAATGTAGCCCTGCTTGTTTAGCCTGCATCCCAGGAGGAGAAGCAACTATACGACATCCTATAGGAATCGTGTAGTAGCTAATCCGTCTGGAACACATACTCTGGAGTTAGTGGCAGCTGAAATCGACACAGGGGACATCTAAAAAGGCTCTTCTTAGACGTGAACACATCCTCGACAGCTGAAACTAGACAGAACCTATGCATGTAGCATTTACAACCAAAGGATCGGGTTCCAAAGCCGCACATACAACATCAACAAATGAAAGAATGATCTCTAGCACCCATGCACGAGGCAGTAACAAGCGAAGCAGTGGTTCCAAGTCCCGAAGTCTACAAAACGCATCCACGGCCACGCAGGTAAGTGTCTAACCTCATTCGTCAATTGCATGAACTGTATTTCGAAAACACTGCATGTCTATGAAAATGGTTGGATTGAATGGATTTGGTGGCCAGTCAACTGGCTACCCTCAGCCAGTTACACCGCTTCTTGGGATCCGAACAAGCTCAGTTACGTTCAAACTCGCCAAAGAGCCGTGCAGCCGACATGTGTAGACTATCCAGTCAGGGAAAATCAGCGGACTGACAGTGGTGGTGGCGGTTAATGGCAGAGGGGAGGTAATGGCGGCCAGGGACACACAGAAAAATGATGGCCATGACATTGGATAACGGTTCGGTTTGGCCACCTTACCCCCTCACCATGAATTACGCCGTAGTTCAAAATGTTTGGCTGAAGACTCGCACACCCACTGTTCATTTGCATTTGCAACATCCTAGCCGAAGTACTCGTTCTCTGTTTCCACATTCTGTTAACTCGTCACACTCCACCGAGCTTTTCGGCCTATTTCAAAGTTCCCCCACGTCCCAAGCTCGTTCAAAAGCGTAGTAACATCCTACAAAAGCCGCCAAGCATTCTATAGGAAGTATGGCATAGCCTTCCGGAACAGAGAAGCCTAGGATTTTCTTCGTCAAATTTGGAATTCTGAGAGAGGTAGGCTCGAAAACACCCTTCCATGCATGATATATTTCGAAAGGTGATGAATTGACCCATCTGGAGTAGGAGAATTAGAGATAAGTCTACCTGTGAGTTGAATACAAAAGTTGCCTGTGTTTTGCATGAAGTTTCTCAGTTGGTTCTGCATCAAATTCTCCTCCACAGTTCCTGTTAAGAAAATCCCTCCTGTAGAAAAGATAAAGCACTGAGAGGGCTAGCCTGTATATAAAAAATTGAAGTTGCACGTTTGCATGTATGCTGGGAGTAAAAATTGATGTGTTGTACCTTGTTTGTGGAAACCAAGTTTTTCCCTCCATACATGGACTGTCGAGTTTTGCGTAGCAAAAATAGTAGAGCCAGGAAATTGGTGCGAAGTTAAACTATAAACACCTAAGAGATCCCGTCTTGGAGATCAAAGGAGGAAATCATAAAACAACAGTCCCTTTCTGTTCAGAGAATTGAAATAGAGCACTCTCACCATAGCAGGGGGGTTTATCAAAAAGGGACCCTCGGATTCCAGAAAATTGCGTGAACATCCCGCAGTGGTGAACCTCTTCACCCATGCCAACTGGATGACTTTTTGTGACAAAATTCAGGGACATGACGATGAAATAACAAAGTAATTCTTAATGTCCCTACAACCTAAATCAAAGACACTAGCCATTGTGAATTTCAGAGGGTTGACCTTAAATCTTACCCCTGAACTCATTAGTCGAGTTACTAATCTGCCTTTGGGGATACCTTGGAGCAAAGAGGAGAGGGCATTAGGCCAAAAATCAAAGAAAGAATTCTTCCTACCCGAGGAGACTTTTGCAGAAGATAAGAACGGGGTCCGGAGAGCCAGCCTACATCCTCTTTGGAGTGAAGCCAGTCTCCAAATCATGAAATACATTACTTGTGAGGGGCGGTTCAGTATCGTCTACGGCTATCATTTCCGGTTGTTGAGAGAACTAAGACATGGGTTGGATCTCCCCCAGAGCAGAAGTTTAGCATCCCTTATTTCCTTCTGCAATCATTAATTGAATGTGGCACAAAACTGAAGGAAGGGTCACCGGACCAATTAGCCCATCATGGGCTCATCAAGCTTCTTGTGGAGGATGCCCTCCATACCTACACTGTCCCCCTCTCCTGGGAAATTTTCTGCAACACGTCCAAAGATGATGATATAAGAATTCTGGCCGAGGAACTCACCTCATCCAATAATGAAGAAATGGAAAACACTAAGGCAGGAGAGAAAGCCAGTGGCAAAGAAACACAGGATAGACCACCACAAAAAGAATAGAAAGAAAAACGAGGAAAAGGCCAAATTGTCGAGCCTAAAGCTATGGGAGGGTCAATGCACAAACACCCAGGGAGAAACGATTGCAAGGTAGAGAAAAGAGGACTGAAAAGCCCCAAACAAAGGACGGCACAACCAAGGCCACCACACAGAAATTAAAAGAAAAGCCACCCCCAACCAAGCAAACCAAAGAGTTGAAGCAGTTTCTATAGGAAGTCCAAAAACAGTTTCTACAGGAAGCCTGAAAATGGTCGACACAGGACTTTCTACAAGAATTAGGGAAATAGAGCAACAAAAGCACAAATCACCCGAGATTTTTGTCAGGGAGGTAGCAGCAGTGTTGGCTGCCTTAAGCACAAGCCTAGAGAAAAAAGGGAAGCGCAAAAGGGAGCCTTCTATGTATTTTAAGGAAAGAAGAAGCATGCAGATAAAAACTGGCAAACCCCAGCCACAGTCAAAAGAGCCAATTACGATTGTGGACACCCCAATTAAACAAAAGGAAAGGTCTCCCTCAAAGGCATCCATCACCTATGAACGGGACAGCCCGAAGATGTCCACCTAGAGAGAAAGGATTAAGATGATGGACACAAAGACCTCTCTACATAATGCTGAGACAATTCTACAGGATACGTTGGCTAGACTAAAGGAGACCGAGAAATTTGAAGAAAAGGCAGTTAAATCATCCTAGGAGGAAGAAAATATTGAAAACATTATGGAACCAAGCCCCCAGCCCAGCTTGGGCTCCTACTACAACCTGCTAGAGGCCGGAAAGATAATTCCCCAAAAAATTGCAGTGCCACTCTTTTTTGCACTAGAGGAAGAGAGAGTGAGGACCCACACTTGGATGAAAATCACCAAGTCTAAGGGTGTGGCAGATATAGGTCCCTTGGAGGAACAAATCAAAGAGGTAAGGAAAGAATTGGCTTTGGTAAGACATGTAGAAAGCAGCCAACAGGTCAAGCTATAGGAAAAAAACGAGCTGCTTAAACATCAGCTACAGTCACAGGGACACTCTAAGGAAGACAGGCCCCACACCTTGGGAGAGCAGTGGCAAAAGGAGGAGCCCACAATAGAAAGAGAAACCCCTGATGAACAGCAGAAGAGAGATGGATTGTAGGCTAAAATTGGGGCACTAACTAGACAGCTACAGGAGCAGGAATTGCAAGCAGCACAGGAGATATAGTCTCTGAAACAGCAGGTGCAAGAAAAGGAGGCCCAACTGGCTTGCATGGCCAGCTTGGCGATGGAAGCTCTGCAGTGTAGGAAACCTGCCAAATCATACACCCTATACCTTAAGGATCAATGGTTGCAGTTTCAGATCAACACCTTGGCCCAAAGGGGCATCACTCCATTTCAAACTTACCATCAATTCATGGCTTTATGTGACAACAACTCATCAGAGGACAAGGCCAAACTATCAGAGTTCTACCTACACAATTTGGCCCTTCCCAACATGAATTTGTGGGACCCCAACAGTGCGGTAGGAGACATACAACTCATGGCCATGGCCTCTTGGCTAAATCATGAAGAAAAGAGAGCAACATAGGTCCGAAACATTATGCACAGGGAACTACATGAACCACTATTGATTAGAGCAGAACCAGAGGATCCTTTAGCATTAATATCCACCCACCAACACTTGGCCAATGACTCTCAAGCCCTACCAGATTACATGGGACGAAAAGCTCAAGCCATAGCCCATTTTGAGGACATGGAGAGACTGCTGGGGGATAACTGTGTTCATGCTTACTCTCGGAGGTGGAATTCACTGTCCCACAGCCTAAAGATTAGAGAATACCACACCCAACGAGGATGAGGGAGACCTTGGCTAGAGTACCCCTCTACAAACAGTCCATGCAGAATCTTGAGGCCAACTGGATCGTCCTCAAGTTCAGTACTCCCTTGCTTTTGGGACTGTTAGAAGGAGTTAAAGGAGAGGAGGAACATAGGCCACTAAGTGGAAAGAAAAGTAGGATTTCATGACCGTGTAGAAGATATCACCTCGAAGGCTTGGGATGTGAGAGAGGCGGTCAAGGTAGTCAAGGATGAGGAGCTTGACTAGTTGCTCAGAGGATGAGCAACCCATTTAGCAGGGGGGTGATGATGAGCCCCAAATTGGGTAACTTATTGGGCTCATTTCACCTAATTGTTCTTGATCAATCCACCATTTTTCATAGTTTATGCATGTTTTTTGAGTGTGTTTATATTAGTTGAACGAATGAGGGTGGTCATTTTACTAAGAAGGTTGATACGTGGTTATTTTAGGTTTTTTGGACAAATTTTGGAACAAAGCCAAGAAATTATGAGCCAGATGACAGCCAAGCATGAAGGAATAAGGGTGAGGATTCATAGGAAGGATGTCTCTTGCATTAAATGGCCCTTCCTCGAAATCTCCACCCTCAACTCAGAGCTCAGCAGGCCACCAAAACAAATCCTAAAGGCAACCGAGCAGCTTGGTGAAAAGTGACTGTTTACTAGTAGTTTGAATAGCCGAGCCCCTTGAGTTAAGGAGGGCTGTTGAGGCCCCTTGTAGTACATAAATAGGAAGGCTTTCAGCCTTCGTAGGTTACTTTTTTGACTGTTGTATTTCTGCACTATAGTGCTGCTATTTTATCAGCTCATTTTCGTAGCTGTTGTTGTATAAATTTCTTGAGACATGATTATTTTTGAGTAATGGAAAGCAGATCTATTTGGCATCAATTCAGATTTCTTTTTAGGAGCCTGTAGCTCTTGCGGTTGGGCCCAACCAAAGTTCCAAGGCTTCCTTCATGTACTGTTATTTTCTTTTTATGTCTTTGCAAAATAATTTTTGTTAAGTAGATTAACGTCTTGCTGGTTACATAGGTTATGGTTGATAATTAGATAGGATTTTCATGTTCAGATCTAGTTGATAGATTAGTAACAAGGAAGAACTTTAGAAAAAGGCCATCAAGCACCTCTGATCTCACCTCTCCCTCAGTGGGATCGTGATCTGGGACAAAGGTGACATTACTGCCAACAAAAACATTGTCTTTGCTTCACCATGCAATTAGTAG
Source organism: Pinus taeda (assembly GCA_000404065.3). Classification (NCBI taxonomy): domain Eukaryota; kingdom Viridiplantae; phylum Streptophyta; class Pinopsida; order Pinales; family Pinaceae; genus Pinus; species Pinus taeda. The sequence continues at coordinate 35,909 of APFE030913378.1, forward strand.
TGTTAGATTCTTAGTTGCCGAACTTGATATCAGTTTTGGTTGCATGCTTAGGGTTATGATTGCTTAGTTGCATAGTTATTTCATCTGATTCCATTGCAAATAGACCTCTATTCCATTTCTTTGTTGTTATCTAGGTCAGAATAGACTAACGTAACTAGGTCTTTGATTTTCCAAGTCCTTGTTTGTTCCGTTTGAAAAACAACCTGCAGAGCACCTATTATCCTTCTTTATCTGCCCATACTCCACCAATCCTACTTGCTTCATCCTCCAACCTGGATTATTACCTCACGTTTGCCATTTTCTCACTCTGCCCTAAATTCCCATATTGTTGTGCAATATTGCTCTACCTCTCCTTGAACAAATCCAACCATCCTCACCACTTCTCAGCTCCATTCCCCAAGTCCTAGACCTCCTCACACCCTTACCTCACTTCCTTACCCACTCCTTCATCTTTCTTCCTCCATCCATCCTCCCAAATCCCATTTCTAAACATCCTATAGAAAACTACAGACATCCTGTAGAAATTCCAGAACATCCTGTAGAACCCCTGCAGACTTCCTGTAGAAGCTCATGAAAGTGGTTTCTTGATAGCCAAACTCTGTGAAACTCTCTAGAATTAGCACAATGCCCTCAGTAATGCTCTTTGTGCTGACCGGGTCACTCCCAAAACTTCAATCAACACATCTCTGTATTTCCTGGTCTATGGGAAAGAAGCCATCCTACCACCCAATCAGTATCTCCCCGCCCTTAGGCTGGCTCAAGAGTCACAAGTATCCCCATGCCCATCCATTCAAAGCCGAATGGATACCTTGGTAAAACTAGAGGAAGAAAGGTCCAAAACTAAGGAGAAGTTCACCATCCACCAAGCCCAGATCAAAAGATGGTTCGATAGGAAATCCACAGGGTCCCTCAAATTTGAGCTAGCGCAAATGGGACGAGGCTCACGAGGACAAAGGCAAACACACAAAGTTTCAGGTTTTGTGGGTAGACCCATTCTAGATCATAGAAAGAATTGGTCATCACACCTTCAAATTGCAAACCCTGGGAGGGCAAGTGGAACCCTTCCTAGTGAATGGCCACGACCTCAAACGTTACTTCACCTAGCAACCCCAGAGTTGATGGTCCCACCTTGTACTATAGTTTACCATTCCTTTCATAGGTAGTCGTAATTTTTTGTTAGTTAGTTTCAATTGTGAGTTTAAATGTTGTCTTTCGGAATAAAGAAGAGATGGCAGGTTAGAGTTAAAGCGACCCTGCACTTTGGATCCCACAGATGTTTTCCGGATTCGTTAACAGACCAAAGCTTAACTCATGACAAGAGTATTGTGGGCCAGATTGGTGACAATGGGGAGCTTGATGGCACGCATAGGTCCTCATTTGCGCTCACGTTAGTCTGTCCCAACTACTTAGACGGTCAAAATTCTTGAAGTCGTGCTAGCTCACTCGGAGTTTTTGAAAGAGAAACTGAAGAAACTAGTAATAATCATACATATATCTCAGAAAAATAATAAGGACTCTGAAAAGCCAAAAACAACCTCTTTGCAAGTCAAATAAGTCGGGATCCCTCGTCTGCTCAGGCTTCAAGCCTTCATCAAATAAGTGCATATATGCACAAGCAAATAAGTGCCAATGAGCACCTACATATTTTTCATAATAAGGGCTAAAGGACTAGAAAGGGTTCCTGCACAAAGAGGTGAAGCAATGACTCCATCAAGGTACTGACCAGACTCGCTAGTAGTGGAGCAATGTTCATGATTTCTAGGTAGTGACTCTGTCGGGGTACTGTTCAAGTTCACTGGTAGCGGAGCAACACCAGAGTACCATGACCACTATAACAAGAATACCTCAAAACTCATACTGTAACTAGTTTCCCTTTTAGGTTCAATACAGCAGGAGGTAGCACCCTATTGCATGTGCAAAGATCATGTCAGGCCAATCAGGATAGCTGACCAAGTTCGAAAGGGAGGCCCAGAATACCATTAGTGGGACCCACAGCCCCATGAAGTGATATTTACTTAAGTCCCCCTAAGCGAGGCCCATAAAAGTCAGAGATCCTGCATTCTTCCTTGGAATCACCAATTATTGTAGCTACTACAACAACACTTCCAAAAATTTGGGTAACCTTAGATTTTTGGAGCCCCTACACCAGGTCTAAGCCTCGGCCCCACCATGTCCTACCCAAAAATTTTGTCAATGTCGGTAAACCTTAGGATAAATCCAAGCTTTGACTAAGTTAAGCCAAGTCGCCAGTTCCTACCTTGGTAGGTCGGTCGCAGAGTCGGAATGCAACTATCACTAATAATTGCGACCATGGCAACCATTGTGACCACAGGGACTCATGGGTCGCAAGGTTGCAAAATTACACCTCCATCCTCATAACTATCTTGTGACCTTGTGACCTTTCGAGTCGCATAAGTCACAAAATCACCTTGATTCCCGTCGATCACTTGTGCAACTATGTGACTATGCGACTCCGCGACTCGCAAGGTTGCAAGGTCGCGCCGCATGCTTACATCCTCTGATGTGACCACACAACTCATGGGACTTCGCGACCTATGAGTTGCAGGGTCACAATAGTCGCACTCCTGACCCTCGTGACCCCCACATGTGCGACTATATTATAAATAGGAGAGCACCCATTAACATTTTTCAAGGCTCTATTGGTCGCACTAGAAGCTAGAAGCCCCTCCAACCCGAATTCGCACGTGCATCTGACTCCAATAAGTAAAAATCTACCCTCCTATAATCATTACTTCCTTCCAAGTGTCACTGTCTACCCCTCCCAACCTTTGTCTTATTGCTTGCCCTAGGGTTTATCCTTTTACTTAGCATTTCTCTCATTTTCATGCTTGATAGTTTTCCCTAGCCTTTTCCTCGTGCCTGCACCCAAAAGGTTTTGTTTTGCCTTAAACTTGATCCCCTCATTTTTATATCGAAGCATAAAGTCCATCCCTTTAAGAGTGACCTTGGCCTCCCAAAGCCATTTAGGGCCTTCTTTGAGCTTTTCTAAGCCATATTTGCAGGTCTCGCAGTCGCGATACCATTCCCCACGTGACTTCATGACTTCACATCTTCACGACCTCCAACTAGTTGCAACTGGAGACCACTATCCATTGTGCGACCTGCGACCCGATTTCAATCATCAAGACCCTACATTCACTCCGCGACCTGTGATCACAGTCACTCAGTCACATTCTTGAAATCTGCAACCTTGCAACTTCCCTTCCTCCTGACCTTCCTATCACTGGCTAAGTCTCCTTTTTGTTTTGAGGTTGCAATTGATTGTCATGCCATCTCTCTCATCATGGGATTGTGCTTTTGACATGCCAGGTGACGTCGAGGTTGAGTGCATATCCATTTCTTCTTTTGAAGATGAAATGGGTCACCCGACTGCTAAAGCTGCTCAAGGCACCTCAGGAAGCGAGGCATGGTAGGCGAATCCAGAAGAACAGCCACCTATCTTCATAGACATTGCTTGCAACATAAGTAAAACCACCAGGCTCTCTTGATATATGATCTAAAAGGAATTTTCTATAGATATTCCAGAAACACAGGAGGAATTTGAGGTATATATCAACATCAAGAAGTCAAAATTACATAAATTAGCGGCACATCCACCAATATTCCCATGCATGGAAACCATTAAATGGATCTTGCAGTGTACAAGTACATATGATTAGATGATCAGGGGTCATGACAGGGCACCCATAAGCACCATCTCTTTAGCAGACATCAACACCTACTACAAATTGCCTGAGAAGCAGCTGATTTTTAACACCAAGTTGCTCATCGAGTTCACAATCCCAATGAAAGACATCTTCAGGGATTGCTGTCAAGAACCTGCAAAATTCTAGGTTAGGATAGACCAGGCTTACAAGACAGAGGGCCTACACAAAGTATATCATTTAGTCATTGTGATGATGTGTTGGCTATATGGAAAGGAAGACAGTGAAGTCTTTTTTGGCACATGGGTTCCTCTCATGTATGATATCGCCAGTCAAGGATCTATTTTTAATTGGTCAAGCATCCTCTCATCATCTTTGAGGACAAACATAGCTGCCACCCAAAGCCCACCCCTCAAGCAACCTCTAGAATTTCATATGTCGTCATACCTCCTTGATGTTGTCTGTTCAAGGTGTTACATCGAGGACTCGAGCTGTAATTGGGACACATTGGTAGCCCAACCCATTCACTGCCACTACAAAGTCTTCTAGGACACAGCTTATAGAAGCATGTTGGATGTAATATCTAAAACATTTATTATCCCATTATACCAACTATTGTTCTAGAAAGAACCACCTTTCATGTCACAGAGTGCCATCAAGACCATGGTCAAATTATCTCATTGGTTCCCCATTGATGAAGGAACAATCGTCAGAGTGTTCGGTACTCATAAACCTCATCATGCTCTTCCCAAGTTCATCATGGATAGGATAGTTCTATGAGAGGTCTGTTACCAAATGACACAAGGTTTCTCGAAGGTTTTGAACAAATGCAAGAAGAAACCATGGTCACCTTTCCCTCTCACTATCGGGGAGCACATGGTAGAAAACTTCAAATAGGTAGAAGTAGAAGCCAAAGAACTAGATGGGAGCCATTTCGTGACCTTGAATTACAACACATATGATCCTGACAAAGTTGTAGCTACCCATTGCAAGAAGGAGAAATTCAATTGGTCTTACACCCACACCAAGAAGGACCTCAAGGATGGGATTAGGAATTGGTATAACTCCACAAGGGAAATCAGCCCAAGTGAGCAGCAGGCCATAGAAGATGAGTTGCTTGATGATTCCCAAGAGGATGTAAGCCTCAGAGAAAGAGTTTTAATGGTGAAGAAACATTCGCACGAAACACCAAAGGGAGCCGAGGAATCAGGAAGACACAAAGGAAAAGAGGTTGAAGACCCCCTAAGCGACAGTGAGAAGAAGAAGTTACGCTCATAAAAAGAAATGCCAAATTGGCAAGAAAGAAGTGAGAGCTAAAGAGGCAAAGAGAATTGGAAAGGAAACAATCACATGACTCCGGTGACCAGAGCTAGAATGAGAAAAGGAGAAAATAAGTGGAAGAGAAAAGGCGGCAAGAAGAAGAGAAATGTCATGAAAGCAACTCAGAAAATGATAGAAAAGATAGATCAATGCCTTAGAATTCAACCTTTTCAAGGGGACAACCTTCTTTATATTACACAAATGAACAATGCTTAGATGACACAAATGACAAGACCTCCTTTCTATATATAGGAGTCTAAGGGGTCATTAATTAATTAGAGCCGACATAACAATAATAATGTAAGGCCACAATAATAACAATAGTGGGCTTCTATGGGGAAAAATAATAACAATATGGGGACTACATGGGCACAAAAATATAATAAGGGGGTTGTACTAATAACAATAAGGGGTCACACTAGTAGTATAGGGACCTAACATGCCCCTCTCCCTCAAAAAGTGTTGTCCTCAACGCTTGAGTAGTTCTTGATGCTTCCGTATCAAATTATTGTCCTCCTATGTGGAATATTCGGTGGGTAAGTTCTTCGACTGAATGAGATACTATGAAATTGATCGATTTCATAACTGTTGGGTTCTTGTTTCTATGACTGCTCTAGGCTCCAATATGAATTTTCCTTCCTCATCAAGTTTTTGCAATATTGTTTGAACTAGGATCTCCTGAAACTTTTGAATGAGTGGCCACACTTCTTCATCCTTCTTCCATTCATCCCTTGCTTTGTTTATCCAATCTGTTTAGATAATAGAAATAGCACAAAACAATGCTTCCACATCCTCTTCCTTTCTTGAGAGTGCATCTGTAACAACATTTTGCTTCCCTTTTTTGTATATGATTTCAAAGTCATAACCTAACATATTTGTGACCCAATTTTTTTGTTCTTCTAAAGATAATCTTTGTTCTAAAAAGTATTTAAGGCTATCATGATCCATTTTTCCCTTGAAGTGTCTTACCATTAGGTAAGGTTGCCATTTCTTAAGTGCATGTAGTATTGCCAACATTTCCTTCTCATAAATAGCATTCTTGAGATGTCACTGTAAAAATACCCAATCACCTACATAAAAAATTCTTTCACTACAATGTTGATATGCTCATTGTTTCATTTGATTATGCACCAAAGTGGTGTTACCCTATAGAAGTTGGAGAACTTGTTGTCGATGCTCGATGTGATCTTTCACTGCTTGAATCTTTTTCTTCTGGATGTGTCCTTCTATCTTTAGAGGTTGAGGAGTCGTAATTTCTTCCAATGCATTACAAGATATGGTTGGATTCATTTCTTGATGCTTGATGTGATATTTCACTTCTTGAACATTTTTCTTATTGATATGTCCTTCTATCTTGATAGTTTGAGGAGTGGTAATTTCTTCCAATGCATTACAAGGTATGGCCGAAGTCGTTTCTTGATGCTCAATGTGATCTTTCAATACTTGAACATTTTTCTTCTTGATATGTCCTTCTATATTGATAGTTTGAGGAGTGGTAATTCCGGCCAATGCATTACAAGATATGGTTAGATTCATTTCTTCTTTCTCAATGTGATAATTCACTTCTTGAACCTTTTTCTTCTTCATATGTCCTTCTATCTTGAGAGTTTGAGGAGTGGTAATTCTTTCCAATGCTTTACAAGATATGGTCAAATTAATTTCTTCTTTCTCTGGGGTGGGTTCCTCGTGTATATCCTCTTCTTTTGATGTTTCTTGATCATTTTCTTCCTCCTCTTCATAATCTATGTAAAATAATTTCTTCTCAGCACACTTATGACCTTTAGTGTATTTTCTATCACAAATGTAACAAAGCCATTTTTCTCTTTTTTCTTCCAATTGTTGTGGTGTAAACCTTGTAGGTTGTGGAAGGCTACAAGAAAAAACACTTCCATAATTATAGTCGTGAGTGGTGGGATTCCTTGTTTCCATAATTTCGCTTTCAATTTTTCTTGCCAACCTGAATGCCTTCTCTAATGAATCAAGTTCCCAAAGTTGAACCTCATGTTAAATGTTATCCTTTAAAGTCCCTATGAAGAAATCAACCATTTTCTTCTCTTGAATATCATTTACCCTTATATTCAATTTTTGGAAGTCCTCAATGTCCTCTTCCATTGATCCCTTTTGTTTTAGATTTATCAATTGGCTAAAGAAGGTGTTTCTCTTTGTATCCTCATAATGTGTTATCATTTCCTCCGTGAAAATTGACCCCGTGACAAGTGGTTTACAAGAACAAAGCCATTTATATCATAAAAATTTATTCGGTTCTAAATACTTAGATGCAATGCATACCTTTCATAATAATGGTACACCATGTAGATCAAAATATTTCTCCATCCGTAGTATCCAATTTACCAGATCCTTGCCAACAAATTTCCTCATCTCGCTTTTTCTTGATTTTAGGAGCTCGATCGTGAAATGACTATAACTTTGTACTTTTGGATCTTTAAGTTCTAAAATTTCGGTCTATAATAGCCTTATGGGTATTCTTTCTAACTCCACAAGTCTGATCACAATTGGATTCTCCAATGAAGAGTAATGCCAAATCTCCCATGATGACCTGAGTATAGACTGGTTCAGTAAAGAGAACTTGTATGATGTGTAGTGGATCACTATTTCAACCTTAGGTTCTGAAAATGATATCCAAAAAAACCAGAGTCCGTCCTATTTCTATAAATTTTTACAAAAATTCAATCTGATTCTTAGAGAGAAAGTTATGATGATTTTCCCAAGGTGACCTGTTTGAAATGTAATTTGGGGTTCTGCAAGAAACCTAACTTCCTCAGATTATATCCCTGAAAATATAGCGATACGGGATCTGAAAGTCAGAGCCGAGCTACAGAATGATTTATTCTCAAATTGTTTTTTTTTTCGCTTCTGAAACTTCATAGCGAAAGAGTTATAGCGAAAATTCCATGCTGACCTGTTTTAGATGAAATTCTGGAGCTTGCAAAAACCCTAACTTCCTCAAGTCATATCTCCTAAGATATAGCGAAACAAGATCTAAAATTCGGACTTGAGGTTTAGCGAGATTTAATATCAAATGGATTTTCGTTTTAGCTTCTAAAACATCGCATAAGAAAAGTTATAGCGAAAATTCCACGATGACCGGTTTGGAGCAGCGAAACCATAGAATCCAAATATTTGATACCAAATGTTATGAAACTAGCTCACAAAAAGATAGAAAAGATAGATCAACGCCTTAGAATCCAGCCTCTTCGAGGGGGAAAACTCCTTTATATTTCACAGATGAACAATTCTTAGATGATAAAAATGACAAGACCTCCTTTTTATATATAGGAGTCTAAGGGGTCATAATATAATTAGAGTCGACATAACAATAATAATGTAAGGGTACAATAATAATAATAGTGAGCTTCTATGGGGCAAAATAATAACAATATGGGGACTACATGGGCACAACAATATAATAAGGGGGTTGCACTAATAACAATAAGGGGTTACACTAGTAGTATAGGGACCTAACAAGAAAATGTAGCACGAAGAAGAAAGGAAAGCATAAGACAAGATAGAGAGGAAAAAACAAGAAGAAGCTGAAAAGCAGAAAGAAGAAGAAGAAGTTGAAAAGAGAAAGAAAGAGGAACACAAAATATTATAAGAATAACTGAATAGCATGGTGGAGGAACTAGAAAGGCAATGAGCACTAGCAGAAGGAGGAAAGAGGTGGCAGGAAGAAGAGCTTAGGATAAACAAGGAAAAGGAAACTGAGAAAAATAAACAAGGGGAGACAAGAAAAGTGGTCGACTCTGGCTCAGGACAAAGTGAGCTTCCTCCTTTAGATGTACGTCCTGCTACTCCCCTCATTGGTGGACACCTTCCCCTCTGAGAGTTGGGCATCTCAGAAGATCAAGATGAGGAGGTTTTAGATCTAACTAAAATCACATTTGATGAAGTAAACCTCAAAATTATACAGGAGAGGAAGAAATCTTGCAGCAGGAACCAAGTTGACCCATTGTCAGTAACTACAACAATGGATATCATGCCTAATATCATAACAAATCCTCAAATGATCACCTCCACTAGAACAGATTTCATGGATGCCACAAAAGACAATGTAGCCTAGATGAGTAAACAAATTATAGACTTGCAAAACATGCTATACACATTCGAGCAAAGGGCTGCCATTGCGAAACAAAAGAAGAAAAGGATGGAGGAGGAAAATGCGACACTCTGCTTATTACACACAAGCTCAGAAAAATTCTAGGCAGTAATTGCATCAAAAGTAGAGATCCTGGGGTAGATTATGGCAGTAGTGTATGAAGAAATGGAAAAACTGCACCACACTATTGCACCTATCGTGGCCATTCAAACTCACTCAAATGAGAGGATCGCCATGCTCAAAGAGGCCATGACTGCTTTGGATAGAATACATGAATGGTTTTAAAAGTACCCCGAAGCCCCGATAGTGATCCCTAGGAAAGATTAGATCACTATGCAAAATACTAGGGTCCAACTTCGTATCAAAGTTTAGTCTAGAGAAAAATTGGTGAAAGATGCGGAGAGGGTGCTGGCCTCCTATAGACAGTTATTCAATAGTTTCGAATCAGTGATCCAACTACATGGAGCCCCCTCTATAGGAGAGATTAGATAGGTGAAAAATAAAGAGGATTTCAACAATGAAGTGTAGGCATTTGTAGAGAAATATTGACAAGTATCTTGTACGGGAGATATGCCGATCACAAGAGAAAATATCAAGCATTACGTAGTAGAACTAGTGAGGCTCTAAACCAAGTTGGGTACCTTGAATAATCACATACATGTCAAATGGAACACCCTCCTCCTAGATGCACTTGAGTGCTTACACCGATATGATGAAGGTCAGCCATAAATCTCTCCCATTACAGCAGAATACAACATATGGTGCACTTACCTGACAGAAAAGCTCGAGCTCAACATTCCAGAACTTTCCATCTGTAGATTAGTCAATTAGGATGGTAGTCATTTTTGTGACATTATGTACTACGGTAGCACAGAATTCCCTGTGAACATGAAAGGTCACGTAGAATGCCAAGAGTCATCTGGTAGATGAAAGGTCATGAGGTAGCCCAAGATTGAAGGGTAGACGAAGGGTCACTCTTATCCTATAAATGTAACCTCATGCCTCATTTGTTAGCGCTTTTGGCTCAGGACTATTTTGGAGATACATATATATGTTACTTGAGAGAATTGATGTCCGACTAATTAATACAAGAGTTGATTGTACATCTTCACTATTGAATTCTTCAAATTTCTATGTGCTTGTATCATGAGTATTTTCCTCACTTGATGGATTGAATGTTCCTTAAAGCTATTTGATGTGCGGTGTCCTCACATGTTGTTTCATACTTCAAATATGGTTTTGCTATGTATGAATGGTATTTGGATTACTAACTCTATGCTTGTGCCGGTGAACTATTTCTTTTGGTATTGGTATAATCTGTCTTGACCGCACAATTATGTACGCTTATAAATGGCTGACTGTTGCAAACTGATTTGCAATCATTAAGCATTATTTATCTGGTATACATAAGTCTTATCTAAAGTCCCGCTAACAGTAACTTTATATAAGATTGTGTTGTTTACATTTTGGCTATTCATGGTATATATGGTACAGGATATTTGTCAAATATTCTCTTGTGTTTATTAAAGCTTATACATTCGATTGAGTTCATATCCCACCTCCGTCCGAAGCTAGCTCTACAAAACTGAATGGTAGTCAGGCCTACATATCGAAAGGGATCCCCAGCACATATGGTGCAGGCTCTAGTTGGGAACCTACACCGAAGAGATCCCCTTGATTGTTTATGTAAAATTCCAACCCATCAACATGATAACAGAGTCCTCATCGACAATCACAATTGTCTTTGTAGAGGGTATCACAAAGAGAGGGATAGACCCCTTCCATGCATTCTAGTCAGAGTTTGTGGTAGACTCCTAAAATTTGCAAGTCTTATGCAAGAGTTACCATTGTCTCTCTCCATCCTTCTATGAATTGTTCCTTTCCATTCGGGTGGGGTTTTTGTTCTTATGGAAATTTGGGAGGTTTAAGCTGATATTTATAGTGTTTGTCCTTCCTTCGTCGAGTACTATAGTTATTTGGGTACCAAAGGGGTGGAGGTTAGTCTTGGTTTCCTACTTCCTTTTGTGTTTGGTGTGGGTTCTATCCATTTTAGTTTTGAGAAGTTGGTTAAGGGAGGGACGAGAATTCCAAATAAGAACCCTCCTTATAATATACATTTTGATCCATCCATTAGACTTGGCCACACTATTAAGGCTTGGAAATTTTGGAAGAACCAAAACATAGTGTGTTGGGCATTGGTTTGGCACAATCAAATTGATACCCCAGAGGCCATCCAATGTCAACGTGGTCACGCGCGCAAGGGTGGTGGACCAGGGGACATGGAGTAGGACACCAAGTGGAGCTTCAAGATTTAGGAAAGGAATTAGATAAACATGCCATCCATTCTCTGGGAAGAATAGAATTTCCTCTCCCCTCTACTCTCTAGAAAACCATCTTCGACATATTACTCATCTCCTAGAACAACTTGCATGAGACTACCATGACGACTAGAATGAAATTATTGGTTTTATGTATGATCTCCAACACTATTAGTGGTACAATGTGGATTGCCTAGTAGCTTTGCATTTAGGCCATAAGAGAATTTATGATCAACTAGATCATTTGGAAGGTTAAATGTAACACATTGAGGGACATGTTCACGAGGCTTTTCGACCTCCTTCACCACCAGGAAACAACTTAAATAATCCTAATCTAGCTAACATCTTAGATCAGGGATGAAAATTGGATGTATTCTGGTTCTTGGTATTTTCCGGTACTTTTGGGCTATCTATATGTGGGTTGGTAGTTTGTTTTGGCTGTTGACTATGTTCTTCTGTTATTATCTTCTGGCCAATAAGTATGGTAGGAATGAGGCTAGAATTTTTTTGGTTACCACCAATTCTGAATTTATCTTTGACATGAATTGATAGAAAGCCTAGATTTAGAAAGCAAAAAAAAATTGAAATTTAAAAACATATTTATATTAAGAAAGTTATAATATGTGATGTTTTTGTAAGGTCTATTATTTATCTCAAACTCTAGTTATAGATAATTTAAAGTATCATATTTTGTTTGTCAAGTGGAAGTTTAGGGTAATAGAGATTAAAATAAGTTTTACAAGATAATTTAAGGTAATGTTTAGGGTACTAAAATAATTTGGAATATAAATATATAATATAATATATATATATATATATATATATATATATATATATATATATATATATATATATAGAAGATAGATTAATACTTGATTGTATGAGAAGATTTTTCAGCGTAAATCACATGATATTTCATTTGTCGATACGTTTTGAACCTAGTGTGGTTCATTGTTAGGACAAGCTAAAAAATCAGATCAAGCTTTCGCATGTTAAATAGTCAGAGAGCGGAACCTCCAAAAGCTACAATTCTTGATCGAGCAATAGCTACATTGACCAACGGCTAAAATTATTTGTATAGAAATTTTATATTAAAAAAATTAATTATAAAAATGTTAAATATTATTTTATAATATGATTTATAGGAAATTTTTATATTAAAAATTTAATAAAAATATACATTTTTAATGTAAAATGTTTAATATATTTTTAAAATATAAAATTGAATGTTTTTATTATTTATTAAATGCTTAGAAAATGTAAAATTTGTTATTATTACTTTTTAATAGAAAGAATACTTTTTAACTTAGATTGACTTATTTTTTAATAATAATCATTGTAATTGTTTTAATTAAAATATGGAGTTTTTTTATTTCGAAAGCTCACTCTTTCTAATTTTACTCGAAGGATGGAGTCTTCAACCACTTCATTAAATTCGACAAGCTTATTTGGAAAAAAAAATCAACCTTGCCTGGAACATGGTAGAGACGTTCAAGATATAATACATTTAACGCATTCATTAACTCATTGAATCATCTAAACAAATTATAAAGTCTTAAATAAACGAAACTTACAACTCTCCAAACTAAAAATCTAATGGAATTTAAACTTTAAACTTTAAAATGTTATGCTATTTTCGACTTAAGATTTAATCATGAGTATCTTGTCTCTAAAGGAAGATTAATTCCACAAAATTTCCATAGATCTATTTGTCTTAATTGTGAACTTCCTAGAAACATTGAACACATTTTTTTGGTAGTATCCTCCACCCAAGACTGAGGAAATTGTATTTAGTGTTATAAGTTTCCTTGGGCATTAAAGTTTAATAATAATTAATTTTTCATGTCAAAACTTGTTGTGGCTATCAAATAAAGATGAATAAAATATTATTTAATAATAAGAAAATTCCATGGCAAATTCTTGTTTTGGCTATCAAATAAAGATGAATAAAAAGTTATTTAATAATAAAAAATTATAATATTTTTTTTTCTTGTTGCTTGTAGTTATTCTATATGTGTTAAAAATAAAAAAATGAAAATAGAAATGAAATGTTGGAGTTTGTAAACTTGCAAGTTATAATATGTGTATTATATTTAATTATTAAGGTTATGGTCATTATTCTGTAGAGTTTTAGTTTTTATAAGGGGTTTATTATTTTTAATTTGGAGGTTGTTGATGCTTAATTGGTTTTAGATTGTCTCCAATTAGTTAGTTTCCTAATTTGTTGTGCCATTGAGATATTCCTTCAACCTACAAATTATGTGTTTAAGATAGTTTTCCTATCTTGAGACAACATTTTATGTATTAATATTTGTACAATTACATTATTTAGTAAGACTCCCAATAGAATTGTGTATGCAATAATCTCCACTCTCCCATATTAACATGGTACCAAAGCATGTATGTGCTTTGTTACCCACCAAACTGGGTAACCCCATAGAAAGAAAATTTCTCCTACATTTGATAACTAGTTAGTCATCCAAACAACCAATATCCCTTGCCAATCAACATTAGATGATGATATGCCATGTGTCTCTGTGATTTCCATAAGTCATATGCTTCTCACTATTCAACATTGGAACTTGGATGAAAGTGGGATACTATCAAAATGTACTATGATCATTTTGCAATTGGGTGCTTATACATGTTTGTTTTGGGAATTTAGTTTGGATGATGCAGTGATCCAAAATATTGATAGACCTTTATCATAATTTTGTTTTCTCATCTTACCAGGGGGTTAATCTTTGACCCTAGTCTAGTGGGATGTCCTTTTAGGTCCTTTGGGTTATAGGAGGGACACTACTTGGAAAGCCATGATTGAGGTAACATGTTCCATTTCTCCTATGCCATACTTAACTAATTGCATGTTTGATTTTCCCTATGCCATAATTAGCACCTTCGATCCCACATTACAAGACCTATATCTCACCTCCATTCATTGGGTATAACTTGCTAATGGTTCTTGGGGATTTTGGACTCATATGGTCACATACCTTGAGTATGGCCTAGAAACTATAACTTGGGATGTTGATGTAGCTAAAAGAAAATAAAAATCATATCATGGCTATAATAAAACAAAGAAAGAAAATAAAAATGAAAAAATATGGCTAGGAACATAAATATTAGCACATGGGAAAAATCCTAGCATGATTTCTACATCCCTCATATGACCATTACCTTGTTCCTGAGAATATTTTAGTCCATTACATCAAAATAAGAAACCATTGCATATCCCAACCCCAATGAGCGATAAATTAACTATTCTTAAAGGGGTAATAAAACTAATACATCACAAATAGCGAGTTGTAACGCTTGAGATATAAGTGGTAATATAAGGTATAATAAAAAAGAAATAAATGCACACAAGAGGGGTGGAAAGATTAGGTCAAGATGGTAACTCATGTATGCACAAATGCTTTCTCCTTGCATCTATACACTAAGGATGTGGAAAACCTCTTCAATTCGTCCCTTTGACCATGGCACTTGACCATGAAGACTTCTCCCTTCCATTACCACATTATACACTAACACTAAATGTCACTTCCCCTTTGTGGCTAGAATCGCCTAATAATGTTCACCATTAAGCACCCCTACCAAGAGAGAAAAAACCTTTGTGGGGAGTTAGTTTGAAAAGTAATTATTGTATGAAGTATTAATATGCACTTGAAATTAATGTTTGGTTCACTTAGATGCATTATTCGTCTTATTCTTTCATGAACAACTATTTTCACTAGAATCCATGTTGTTTTTGCTAGGTGGGACATTGCAACACGGGCTTGGGGCACCCACTCCAAAGGTACCTAGGCCCTTCAAAAAAGTATATTGGCTTAAGAAATTGTAGTATTTAGAAACTATAGCCTCCTGATAGCAGTGGTAGATGAAACATGTCCCAAACTACCTACTAGGATCCCAGATGTTAAACAAATTTGACTTGGTTCTAAGGATTCTTTAATATGACACCACTAAAACTAGTACACCTAGAGGCTAGCTTGGAAAAAACATGATGGGAAGGAGTTGATTCAAAGCCTAGATGAGGATTCTCTCCCATTAAGAGACTAGGGAGGGATTTTTTCATGAGAGGAATCTCTAACATTGGAGAGGAGTCCTTATTTGACAATTGGAGACCCATGGAGACCACTTGATGTTACATGACATGGCACTTGGGACCCCACAAGAGATACTAAGGTGGATTTTAGGGTCAACCCTAATTTTTTTGTGTCATCCAGGCATCTACACACATTATGACATGTCAACACTTTTTTTCACAACATTTGGAGCCTTAAGTAGGCACGGTGTCGACAATTAAATAGGATATTACTCATAAGTGTGAGATAATTAGGATTATTTTGTTGTTATCTAATGGGTTAGATTATAACCCATGTTCATTCAATGATAAAAATTGTTTTTAGGAATTTTTAGGTTCAATTAGGAGAACTAAGCATCATATAAGTAGAGGATAGGATCATGTCATTATGATCATCACTTTCGATTGAATTTGACCCTCTTATAGAATTTTGCCTAGCAAAATTTGGATCTTGTATCATGTGGAGATTTGATATATTCAGTATTTTTTCTTATGGAACTATTCCTTGGCCTTGGACATGTCATTTTGGAGCAATAAAGAACTTTTTCTTGCATTCTATTTTGTAAGTGCACCTTGTATTTGATAAGCCTTTGTATTTTTTAGCTATTATATGGAATGATTGATTATCTAGGGTTTATATGTGAAAAATATTTTTGAAAATGATTTTACGGAATCTTAGTAATAGTATTGCATGTATTACCTATTCATAGAATGTTTATGACAATCCCATTGGTGAATATTTCAACTAGGTATCCCCATTGAATTTGCTCCCTCACAAAAATGATAGCTAGGGTTTGATACCTAGTGTTTCATATTCCCTTACTCCTTACGAGGGTTTAGTAATCATCCTAACTTAGGAATCCTATAAAATCTATCACCCAAGGTCAAGGCATTGGTCTTCATCACATTGTTGATCACCTTGAAAACTTTCATAAATCCATTATTCTCTACCTTAAATCTAGAATTTTGTCCTCTTAAGGAAATCTACTAGCTAGGGCTAGGACATCTATTTCAACTAGGGTTTGCAACATTATCTTGTGGACAGATTCAACACATGGTTAGAAGATGGTTTCCTTAAAATCGTGCTTTTCTCCTGGATAGTTTCTCCATTCTAAGGTTGACAACTCTTACCCTAGGAAAATTATGCCCTAAAAAAGCACAAATATTCCATAGGCTTCAACTTGAGGCTTCTTGAAGGCTTCTTATGCCTTAATTTGATCATATACACCTATTGCAAGCCTTTTCTTGGCCTTGTAATACTAGGTGAACCTATTAACCTTACTTATTCTCAACCCTAAGTCATGTAATTCCCTAATTAAGCCTTTTGGTGGATGTGAATTGCCTTGCTGTGCTAGCTAAGACATGTTCTTAAGAAGAGCATCCCTTCTCTGTCTATCTTTGTCACCTTTAACCTTTGTACTTGATAAAAGTTTTAGGTGACCTAATATAGGGAAGCATCCCTTTTCATGAAAGTCAACTAAAAAGTAGGAGCTAGCAATTGTTGTGATAGTGATTCACACCCCATATTGTTGTCCCTTGATCTAGTCCTTTTCTAGTGAACTGCCCTCATGTTGTAGAACAAATTGATCTCCTAATCAACTCAGAGGAGAGGGACAAGATGACTGAAAGAATGACCACAGTTGTAGGCCCAGAATCGACACTAATGCTCTCTGTACATTGACAACCTAATTTATAAAGCTTATTTACAAGCATAAAGGAGCGTTAGTCAACCTACTAACTCATGTTGTTAGACCAGGGGGAGCATTAGTGAAATTTAGTGATGCTCAAGTGTTTATGCCAACGAATTTGCCATAAAATATCTAGATATTATTTCCCTAAATTTCTTCAAGAAAAGTAGGGAAACTCCAAAAGTCAAGATATTTGGAGAAATTCTATTCTAAAAACAGAGGCAAATGGGAAAACGTTGGTAAAAGAGGCAGGTTCATGGTTTTTACCCAAATGAACTACAGGTGGAGTTGGGAAACTATAATTCGATTGCTATTTAAGAAATGAGAGGGCCATTGCACAAGGGGTCAAAGCATTTAGAAGGATAGTACATGGTGTTTTTGTGATATTTTCATATTCTTGAAGGAGCTAGCTGAAAGAAGGAGAGAGAGAGAGAGGAAGAAGGGATAAGGAAGGCTGATACAACAGGGTTGTTGTAGTCACTCTTCTGACTATAGGACTGTGGTTGTGTTCTACTACTCAAAGTGTCGGTGATATTGTGCATTTATTTGTTCATTTTGATTCTTGTTATGTTGAGTAGATTAGTTACACATTTATACATGTTTGTTATAGATTCTTACATTAATTGTCAAAAGTATATGCGGTGATTGGTTTGCTTCGTTCTTTTGTGCAAGAATTGTCTTGGAGCCGGTCAGTAGGAGTTCTTCTTACCACACAGAGATCCCCAATTGAATCTAGAAAGAACCAAAGGTGATCCTTTCTCCATATCCTATCAATATATGTTAGATAGATGAGAATGTGTGTAATAGGTACCTCTTCCAGATAACCTTACAGTCTGTTGGAAGTCTCAGGAAGACTTTCGAGGGTAGTTTTCATCCCGTGAATTTTACCCCATAGCAGAACTGGCGACTCCACTGGGGACTATACATTTAGTTCCTGGTTATCCAAACTCCTCTCAGATCTCTTCTCTCTTCTATAAGCTTCCCGCTTCTTCATATCCTTCTGTGATCCACCATCTAGCTTGTTGCATCTTGCAAAGTTGATTTCTCTTCAGAAACCGATCCCAAAAGCCCACTTTTTGAGCTCTTTCCCTCACTAAAACAGGTTGTTGGTCTAAACAGAGCTTTATAAAGCTCTTTGACTGTGCACATGGAGCATTAGTGGCCAAACTATAGCTCTGTTTACACATAGACAGAGTGTTAGTGACCAATTTCCATGTTTTTCAAGAGATCTTGTGGACCAAAAGGGGGGGGAACTTGTCCCAAGGGCTAAATTAGGATCTACAATAATATCATGCTAACAAATTTGGTGTCTTAAAATTTATTTTTTAAGAAAATACTTTAGTTTTTCTCTCATATAAGAAATTTTTGTTGAAAGAAAAGCTGATAATCTATATATCTCCTTCTGTCAAAATAGTTGTAGACTGCTTTGTTTTGGTTTAATAGTTGTTAGGGAATATTGAGAAAAGGAATTTTCGGTTATGTAAAGTGTTGAATGACTTTAGATGCACTGGTGAATACATGAATATGTGAAATAATACATGTGTAGAATACGACTTGTTTGCATAAGAAATTGAAAAAAAATATTCAAAGCATTGTTCTGCATGGTTTATCGAGTTGAGTGTCTCATCATATTCATATATCAACACCCCCTCCGAAGAAAAATAAGAGATTACACTAAAATTTATACTAAAATCAATCAGATACTCTTTTTTAGAGCAAACCAACATTAGATAGATTAGGACCTTGGGTTAAGAGAGTGAGTCAACTACCCAAGGTTGCAAATCAAACTAGTGCCATTAAAGAGTGAAAAATCCTTCTGCACTCATATAACCAGGATCACTCCACTCACACTGGAGTGAAATATGAGGCAACATCAGATTTTAATTGAAGGTAGCCCGCCTTCTTTTACAACTCCTTTGGGCATTCTGTGTAACGAGGGCCCCTTCAGGGATTTCAGAACTGAGACGGGGACTCAGGTATCCTGCCCACATCGCATGTTGTCTATGACTATGTCCCCCCTGGTAATGTTTGTGATTTGAGGTATCTCTAGTGGCTAATACTTCTAGGTACTTACCTAAAGTGACTGGGACAGGCTGTCCTGGTACCTCAAACAGACGGACCTACTTTGTCTTCATTTTTTGGGAGGGTGCTTGTCTTCATGAGATTACTAGGCCCCTTAATCTGAGGTTCGAGCAAAGCTCAAAAGTAATCGTAATCGTACATTTGGCCATCCTTCTCTGTTACTCACTGAGAGACTACGTTTCATCTCCAGTAATCAGTGTTTATCAGACAAGGTAATTTCACTTTGTTTACTGATTATCTTTTTAGTGTTTTTTTTTTCTTTTTAGGTACTTGAGTGCTATCGTTTTTGAGACTTAAAGAATATCACCTTAAAATTTATCTCATAAAATTTACCAGTCATTGTGGCTACATCCAGCCCTCACCATCAATCCAGATAGTTGTTAGGACTTCCTCCACTCAATGTGGAGGATTTGCCAAGATCCACTGACTCCGATTCCTCATCTTCAAGGGATCAATCTCCTAAATCATACATGGGATCATTCTAGACGACCGACGATTCTGATTTGCCAGAGGATTTCTTTATGGAAGGATTTGTTCCTCATTTTAACACTCCGGTTACAAATCTGTCAGATCCTGTTATTGATCCCATCGTACCAGTACTTCACTCTTCACTGGGAGGAACTCTCCCATCTATTCAGTCGACACCTCAAGGGTTGAGGAATTATAGAGACACTGTGAGTCCTCTACCACTTCCCCAGTTGATGGTCATCACAACATCAACAATGTGAAACCCCACAATCTCGTTTGTCCCAGGTACTACAACTCACATAACACCCTCTATCAGCGGAACCCAGTAGATGCCAGGTTCCACTCCTATGGTGCATCAAAGCATACCTTCGACTAGTGCCACATACAGTGCTCCATATAACACTCAATGTGGCATTATGGGCGTGGTCCCAGTTTACCAAAATCCAGCTCGGCTGCCAATGTATAGTTATAATCCCCATATTCAAACATCTGGGGAAGTTCACAATATGCACATGGCGGCAGGGAATCTCACAATTCCCCCCATTGTTCTCAGGCATGCATGGACAGTCGCTGATTGACATGAATTTTCCCTCTATCAATCAAAGCCATAAGATTAGTTCTGTGTTGGTTGGGAATCCACAAGGGATTCCCACCCAAACCATGGGGGCACCCTACTCACATGCTCAGATGAGTCAAGGGGGCACCGCCTATACTGGGGGAAACTTCATACCCTAGTATCAAAATCCTCATGGTAATCCACTTTACAACACCGTACCACAAAGCAACTGCTACACCACGTAACCCATGTACACCATGGGGAACCAAATGATGGGAGGAGCGCAAAGATCCTTAGGTCATCCGTCATCACAATGGTTTGAGTCGGGGGCACCCAACAATTTTCCTTTTTTGGCAACATTGGATATCCCCAACTTATACAAGTTGACAAACGACCCCATCTACCATAACCTACAATGGCTGTCGATCCTGCATAAAATACCGACGAATATTCCTAAGTTCGACGGAAAACAAGGGGAGGATCTAGGCACTCACATCACCACCTACCATCTATGGTGTGTTTCTAACTCTATGGTGGATGACAGTGTCCGATTGTGTCTTTTTCCCCACACCCTCACTGACAATGCTGCAAAGTGGTATATTGAGTTACTACGTGTGTCAGTGAATACCTTTGATGCTTTAGCAATGGAGTTTCTAAAACACTTTCAGTTACCTATCCGTTATGAGACAGGGACAAAACTCCTCACTTTGTTTTGTCAGGATACCTCCACCCACATCTTCGATCATATCCATGAATGGAGACACAGGCAGAGGTTAGTCAAAACCCCCATCCCTGATTTTGTCTTAACAGACTAGTTCTGTAAGTCGCTACTCCCACAAATCTCTAGAGATGTCGCTCTAGGTGGTGCGGCCATAGAGGACCAATCCATACGTTTTTCCCAGCATTTAGATTTGTTCTATTCACAGTCTGGCACTCTCTACGACATTATACCCTATGCTCTTGATAACCCCAATCCTCCCACCACTCAGCGCCCTGGAGCGCATGCCGATGGGATCGTCAGCACAACCTCCACGAGCACTATAAAACAACTTAGTGGGCCTGTTGCTAAGTTGGCAATAGATCCCTCTACCAAAAATTCTGCTCTTCCTACTACTATGATTAACTCTCTACAGTCTACACAGAAATCCAGTAGCAAGAACAAGAAGAAATAGAACAAGACCGCTCCTTTTGAGGAGCAATCATCTAAGTAGCCCAACCCAAAACAGAAGGCCACTGCACCTACTAAGGCAGAAAAGGATAAAGGCACCAACTATTCATGCAAACTCTGTCATGAAGATCACATAACCTGGCATTGTCCGCATCTTCAAGAATGTACCGATTACCTTGCCAAGAAAGATTCTGGTAAGGCACATGTTGTCCTTAGAAATCCTTTTCCTAATCAACCGTAACAAAATCTCGTTGCCAACCAATCGCAACCCATGTCAGGGGGCAGTGAGAGTTCGCGACACCCTTCAGCTGGTGAAGGAAGTTCTACCATCTACACATTTGAAATGGTAGAACTAACAACTAGAGCCAAACCTTATGAAGCTCATGTCACTCTGGTAGCGGAATCATCCGCAGGTCCAAACCCATCACCGCCCAATGATTTGCGAATCGAAAGGCCAGTTGAGGACTTTGTAATTCAACCCCCCAGGGGGGCACTTCGACACACAATGCACAACACATCTGCACATGCCGCCAAACACTACAACATCGTAGAGGATTTGGCGCAAGCACCGTCCGCTATGTCGATGCTCGAAGTATTACAGACATGCCCCAACCAAAGGAAAGCCTTGCTTTCGGCTATCGGGGGTATTGACCCTGCGGATTCCATGCTCGCCATTTTCGACTTGGACAAGTGTAAACCTCCCCTTTCCCACCAGCTTGCATTTCAGGTGCATATCACTTTGAAAGGGAAAGGTATACACCGAACTGTCATTGACGAAGGTGCTTCGACCTACGTCATGTCAGCTTCATTTTGCCTGGCCTTGGGTTCCCCAACCCTCTCCCCGCCGTCAAACTCCCTTAAAGCTTTCGACAGCCACACCTTTGTCCCAAAAGGATACTTAGCCATTTTTCCCATCACTTTGGTTGGGAAAATAGTAACGGTGGATGTAGATTTCGTGGAGAAGAGACTCGACTATAATCTGTTCTTGGGTCACAGTTGGACATATGCCATGATGGCCGTCATATCCACTGTCTTTCGTATCATCCTATTTCCATTAGATGGAAAGGTCATAATAGTGGATCAGTTTTCTTTCTGCACCTCTCATTATTCACCATTACCAAACAGCTTCGTACCCCTAGTAGGAGGTGTAACTGATAGTTTTGTCAGTATAGGTACTGGTTTGTTGAAGGCTTCCTCCCCGATGGGTTGTTTTCCTCTTCCATTGCCACAGGTTCCACAATCAGTGAACATGCTTTCATCAATTCCTCATGAACCGACCGATCCCTAGATCCTAATGGTGCCTTCAGACCTTGACACATTCGGAGACCAAATGCCATTGTCATCAACTGAATCAGCCTACTAAGGCATTCAATCAGCATCCACATCTCCAGTCAAGTTGGCTATCGCCAACGGTACCACCCGCTTTCCCATAACCGCTCTTCCTTTAGATCCATGTGATCAACTCCCCTCAACGGATGAAGCCGTTAGAGAAATCATGAGTTTTGGAGAGCAACATTGGGAGGAATGGCATATTCAGTGTCCAACATCTGATTTGGACATGATGCCTCTTCAAGTCCTGTCCTCTGACACAAACGAAATCATTTCCCCACCCTATACAAGCATTCAAACTTCTGGGGTGGAAGAAAATATGAACAACACTTCTAGGTCAATGCCAATAGATATTTCAGTCATGACATGCACCATGGAAGATACCCAAATGAGCGCAGATTTCAGTCCTGAGGAAATTGCAAACTCCACCTGCCTACATAAGGAATTCCATGAAGAATTTGTTTGGTCTCAGGAAAAAATTCCTAACTTTAACCTATCGTTTGTCGTGCATGAGATCCAACTTTACGATGAGGCAAACAGGAATGGGTGGCCACTTCCTTCCCTTGATATAGTCATTGAAACCAATCCCAGCCCTACAGTCGAAGAAGTATGCCTACTATACTTCAAACAACTGGATAAAACCTATAGAGCTGCTGATTTAGCACTCGTAGCTCACAAGGAGCGGGTACAAGCTAGATTTGCACATCAGGTTAGATTTTCTTCTTTCCAAGAGGGTGACTTTGTATCACTCTATCATCCAAAAGATAATCTCTTGGAGGCATGCATGCTTCGACCCATTTGGCTAGGTCCCTATGTCATAACTAAAGTCATCCCCTTAGGGGCATATGAATTACAGGACTGGGATGGAAATCCACTCAAGGAGCCCACATACAGGCTCTATCTGAAAAAGTATTGTGCCTAGTGTCGTGTTGAGCATATGCTTTGTAATTTTATGTATTCATAAATTTTTCATTTCTTTTTCTGATGTGATTGGATTGTTTTGTTATTTAATGGAGTACTTGTCTCATGGATTCTGTTCACAATGCAGATGTTGTCATTACCCCTAGAATATGTAGGATACGTGGATGGTGCCAGTCGTCACACACGGCACATTGCATCAGCTGATTGGGTTATCTATACACCCAAGTCAGAACTATTTTCCTCCAGGGGGTCTTTCTTGGTATTGCCACCAACAATATTGCCGAGTACATGTCCGTTGTTTCACTTCTCATGGAAGCATCATCAAAGGTAATCTCCAATCTGGTGGTCAAGTTAGACTCCCAACTAGTCATTATGCATTTGACCAACTATTATCACATCCGTAATCCAACCTTGTTACATAACTATCTAAGGGTACGCCTCTTGGAACGCCGATTTGACACAATCACATATGAGCATGTTCCTCAAGAATTAAATATTGTCGCTGATTTGCTAGCTAGCTATGTATTAGATTGGCATTTGTCATATTTGTTATAAATAGCATGCATGAGAAGTAAAAACATTTACGAAAGTTAAAAATTTGTCACAAAAAACATTTTTTAAACACATTTACACCACCAAAAATACCAAAAAATATCTGTATATATATATATATAGGTAGATATCTAGTTTTTAACATAGAAAATATTCCAAAACTTGGATGAGTTAAGTACAAAATGGCTCAAAGCCCAGCTATAAACACTCATTTGGCTACACCAGAACACCTACTAAAATGAGCCTATTGCTCCAGAAAAGCTAAAACAGCTCTAGCTACCCTCCGAAGAGGAACCAGAAATCGCTTAGGTACACCAATGGTATGTCACTACATATAAGCAGGAATCTCCCTCATAGGAAGGGGAGGGACACCCATAGTCAAACCCTCTAGGTTCCTCAGAACCTCGCGGAGACTGTCGACATCACCACCTCCAACATGTAGTTGGCTACCTTGTCGCACATAGCGAGGTTGGCCTGCAAGTTGTACTGGCGCCACATCTGTGTTAAAGCATAAAAGTTTCGGGTCAGTTCTTATCTCATCGTTAAAAAACATTACATATACATTCAAAAGTACAAAAATACTTAAGTACTATCAAAACTTATTATCACCTTGAGGACCCCAGTTGGTCCCGGGTGGTAGCATCAAGTCAGGGTCACTGGTAAAGTCCATGCCTTCACAGGCATAGTCATCAACAATCACGATCTGGCTGTGAAACCACTGGAAGAAGTCTTCGTCAAAAAAGTGCCAGAGTGGTCCTCCTCCTATGCGAGGATCAAGTGATGACTAGCGACCCTACCTTGGCTCCCTCACATCAAAGGGACCTAATCTCACTCGTGGGCACATGACAGGTACCCTCTCAAGTATAAATGAGACTATGATAGTACCGTACCCAAACTGTGTTGGGTATAGGTCTTGCATGCTGTCAATTTTGCCTTCAATTGGCGAAGCACTACTTCACACCAGTTGAACACCTGGGGCTAGACACAGTCAATGACAAGAAACAATTGGGCCTTTGTTGCTACGTGGGGACTTTTTGACCCTACCAAATGCATAATCATCCATAAAACTGCCCACATAGACCGAGATCGAATCCTCTCTATTGGGACTCTGTTGCTGACTAGACCACTCCCAGGGATGCAGTAGATATCTACCAACTCTGAAGTAGATCGTGGATCTGACCTACCAGCAGTAAGGTTAGCAGGTCCCCAACGACACAAAAAACCAGTCAAAAAGTAAATGTCATCCCAATCAATTGCCAGCTCTTGATCTCCAATCATGAACACTTGCTCATGTTCATCCCAGCGCTGTATGATCCATCTCAGTAGCTCCTCCTGTCCTTTCATTAGCTCTAGCCTTGCATATTTCAACAAACCGTAGCGGCGCAATGCAAGTATATAAGCTATATCATTTCACATCAGTAATTCCTCATTTTCATGGGCCCGTTCTCTCCATAGGTGAGTCATTTCAGCTCAAAACCTACACAAAATAACCCTAAAATCAGTTAAAATGGGGAAAAATCACTTAAGGAATCCATGCATGAGGGTTTCAAATTCACCCTACTACCTTAACGCCCCTCCCAGTGCTACACAGGGAGGACTAACACACTCCCATGGCTCGTACAGAGCATTTAACGCTCCCTAGTGCCCTGCTGGAGGGCATTAGTGCACAAACATGGCTCTAGGGCACCTCAGATCTGCAAATTTTCACCCAAAAAACTAATAAAACAAGGTTTGATAAAGCATAGAGAAAGGTTTTAGCTCTCACCTAGGACTAACGGCACGTTGAATGGTTGCCTAGATCTCCTATAATGGTCCATGGAAAATCGGCTCCATTTTATCTCCAACTAGCTCTCACAAACTTCAAAATAGTGAAAATGATGCATGTGAAAGCTCCAAGCATCTCCTTATATAACTTTGAGAGAGATGATTTTTTCAAAATCATTAAAGAGGAAATAGTCCATTCTACATGATTTTTTATCATGCATGAACCCAGATAATAGGAATTTCTACTTTTTGGCTGCTTTTAATGAAAGTACTTCAGGAATGAAAATCAGTAAAAGCTGCATGCAAGACTTTATAGAGCACTATTAGGGATATTTTATTGCTCTTTAAAAAATATAAACATCCCCGAGCTTTTGTCCTTGCACTTGTTAAAACTATGCAACAATAAATAGATCACTTTTGGAGACACTTTATTGATCTTTAAAAAATATAAACATCTCTGAGTTTTTGTAGTAGGACTCGTTAAACATCCATACCACAATCCGTAAAGCACTTTTTTGGGATATTTTATCACTCTTTAAACAATAAAAACATCCCTGATTTTTTCATCATTTGCACTCGTTAAATATATGCAAACGATGCTCTGAGCATCTCTTTTTTGATCTAGTTCCAGCTCATAAACTGAAAAAGACCAACAGAGCATCCTTTTTAGGCACTTTTTTCTCACTCTTTAAACTGAAAAAATCTCGAGTTGTGTCTTGCTGCTTGTTAAACATGATAAATATGACTCGAGCATTCTTTCAGTTACTTTTTTTCAAGCTCATTCAAAAATGAAAAATTTCGAGTTTTTGTTACTGAGCTCATTAAAGTGTCATGACAAAACACGAGTTTAGTCCACCGCCTCATACTCGTAACAAAATGAGGTCGACATCTATTGGAAAAAGGTTTCTATTTATCTGGGTCTAGTAGATTAAATACAGAAAAGTAACCGATACGGGTATACTATTAACCTCTTGTTGCACCCGTTTAACAACTATGACAAAGGGACCACCATGGAGTCTCTCTTTACGATCTTTTCAGACTCTCTAAAGATGAAAAGATCACTGAGTTGTCTAGTATGGACTCTTTAAATACATAGACAAGATATAGAGTCATTCTTTTTACAATACTTTTCAGACTCTTAAAAGATGAAAAAATCGACGAGTTTGCCTGTCTGGACTTATTAAACTAATCAGATAGGGCAAAGAGTCATTCTTTTTGTGATCCTTTTCAGACTCTCTAAACATGAAAATATCGATGAGTTTACCCATCTCGACTCATTAAAAATCAGATGGGGAAAAAGTGGAAATACAACCGTATCCTAAAGCATGATTTGGCAGCAAAAGTTCCCTTGAACATGGCACTCCCTCAGATAAGCTGTCATTTTGATAGCCTCTCAATATGAACCCTACCAACCTATGACTTTTTAGCCTATATACCCTGATTCCATTGCATCTCTGTATCTTAAACAATCTGTAGTGTTCATGAGTCTAGTGTTGTCTGGTTAAAACCGTTGTCGTTCCTTCTATTGTTCAAGGGTCCCTACTTGTTTCCTCGATCAACTGACTCTACATATCCTTTCATCATGCCCTTCGTTGTTTAGACCCAAAAGCTCAAAAGATTCTTCAGAAAACAAAAATATCCTTGTCCGGTTTCGTGTCGAGTGATGTAGGACACGTCATTGCCTACCTTTCAACAGGTTCCTTCCTATTGACTTCAACACTCTATCTAGGAAGATAACCCAGAAACACATTTAGTGCCTTGGTGCTTGCAGACATTAGTGGTAGGTTACCTTGTGCTTGATCATGGGTTTTCATCCTTGGCTCCTGGTTAAGCGATTCTACGAGTGTTCAACGACAAAAAATCTTTCACGCTCGCTATTTTGCACTATGCATCTTGGAGACCATCGCCATTATCAGTGGCCTTCCTCGCATCTGTTAACATTCTCCATTATTGGCTAGTAATCAGATGATTTCATGCATGTTCGACATCAACTCATTTATCACATGTACTAATCTATGATGTTCGGTGAAGCAGGAATCAAGACCTTGGGTAGAGGCTTGCATCATTTAGCCTTGTTTCCTCTCCCAAGTTGCGATATTGTTCTTTGTAGACAGCCATTTCAGGATAATCTATTATGACACTGGATCCACCCTATGCCATGTTGGCGGCTAGCATTGTTATATCTTTGAGGAGAAAGTTACTCTAACATAGCTACTGAGCATGGGAATGCCCGACTTAGGACATGGTTTTTTCAGTTCATATATATGTACTTTTGTTGTATCAGGTTTTTCTTATCACCTGAAACTTCTCTCTCTCTCTCTACAAAGATTTTGATAGGAAATTACAGTATTTTCATAAAGTATTTCAGCCATCATCTCTGCCTTTGATCTCATACTTTAGGGGCATCTGTTATAGGACAAATTGACCTCCTAATCAACTCAAAGGAGAGGAACAAGATGACTGAAAGAATGACCATAGTTGCAGGCCCAGAATCCACACTAACGCTCTTTGTACATTGACAACCTGCTTTATAAAGCTTGTTTACAAGCATAAAGGAGCGTTAGTCAACCTGCTAACTCATGTTGTTAGACCAGGGGGAGCGTTAGTGAACTTTAGTGATGGTCAAGTGTTTATGCCAACGAATCTGCCATAAAACATCTAGATATTATTTCCCTAAATTTGTAAAAGAAAAGTAGGGAAACTCCAAAAATAAAGATATTTGGAGAAATTATATTTCGAAAACAGAGGCAAATGGGAAAAAGCTGGTAAAAGAGGCAGGTTCAGGGTTTTTACCCAAATGAACTACAGGTGGAGTTGGGAAGCCTTAATTCGATTGCTACTTAAGCAACGAGAGGGCCATTGCACAAGGGGTCAGAGCATTTAGAAGGATAGTACATGGTGTTGTTGTGATATTGTCATATTCTTGAAGGAGCTAGCTGAAGGAAGGAGACAGAGAGAGGAAGAAGGGATAAGGAAGGCTCATACAATAGGGTTGTTGTAATCACTCTTCTGAATATAGGACTACGGTTGTGTTCCACTACTCAAAGTGTCGGTGATATTGTGCATTTATTTGTTCATTCTGATGCTTGTTATGTTGAGTAGATTAGTTACACATTTATACATGTTTGTTATGGATTCTTAAATTAATTGTCAGAAGTATATGTTGTGATTGGTTTGCTTCGTTCTTTTCTGTAGGAATTGTCTTGGAGCAAGTCAGGAGGAGTTATTCTTACCGCACAGAGATCCCCAAGCGAATCTAGAAAGAACGAAAGGTGATCCTTTCTCCATATCCTGTCAATATATGTTAGATAGATGAGCATGTGTGTAACAGGTACCTCTTGCAGATAACCTTACGGTTTGTCAAAAGTCCTGGGAAGACTTTCGAGGGTAGTTTTCATCCCGTGCATTTTACCCCATAGCACCTCACAAGACCTACAATATTTTGAGGGAATAGGCTTGAATCCATCACAAGAGGGCCGAGAAAAATAGAGAGTAAAAAGTATTTCTAGAAGAGTGATTTGGATTCTTATTTTGTGTTTACAATAGTGTATTGTTTTTCCATTGAACCGTGTAGAGGAGGAGTCCCAATATGTAAGAAAATTTGAGCTTCCCATTATACACTATCAAAAGAGAGAGATCTTGCATGAAGGACAAGACTACAAGAAGGAGAGTTTATAGGAACTCATGTGCAAGAGAAGAGCCATTGTGCATTTGAATCTATGGAGAAGATTAGGGATAAGCAGAAAAAGATATATCATCATATTCTCTTCTATGGCCCATTGATTTTTTTCCCTTGAAGTGTATGACATTGCATGGTCAACACGAAACCAACCTCATCATTGAGTGGTTGCTCACTGAGGGTTTAAGAAAAGGTGCCAAGGTGCTTGAATATATTCACTAATAAAACCAATGGCAAGCATCATGTTATTTTTTGAAGGTTAGGAAAGCTCCAATCATAGTTCAAGGAAGAAGAGGTACAAAATCACTGTAATCAACAAAAAAACCAATAAATGGAAGGGGAGAAGAAAAAGAAAGAAGATAATTCTAATTCTAATTTAGTAGAAAATCTATAAATGTAGGATCAACTATCACACTAAGCCTAAATTCAACATCCACAAAAATATTATCAAATTATTTTAAGGTTGACAGGGGAAAACATTGGAATCCAATGTGCACCCCACGATATGAATGTGTTCACAAAAAGTTTAGAAATATGAATTGAAAGTGCTATCTGTTCGTCACATGTAGAGATAGAGAAAGGACATCAAGATTTTTCTATGACTCCAAGTCACTTAGTCCTATTTGATAATGTTACACCTATTGGTCTAGCGCATAAATTTCTACCACTCCAAGTCAATTAATCCCACTTCACAATGTTCCACTTATTGGTCCAACACATATTTATTATCTTAACATGTAGATAATCAACTTAAGGTTGTCAATGGATTGTCTCCAAAAGGAAAGTGACGGAGGAGAATAATGCTGAACGGAGGAACAATAGGGGTTTGCCACATCTTCTTGCATTTCAAAGTATTTTATATTCTATACAATATATTTATGTAGTAATTGTTGATGCCAAAGAAGAAATAGGCCAATATACCTATAACTTATCACATTCACAAAATATGTCTAAGAGGAAGCCTCAGATGCAAACATTCATAGTGACGTCTGGAATGGAAGATGTCATAAAACCCACACTTTTCCCAAGGCAATGAAGAGATTAAGGAAATGATTGTGAGGCCCTATGAATTGAGTTTGGAAGTGATTCTAAGTGGAACATTGAGATTCAAAGTAGAAGGTTGCAGCCTTGATATTTTGGTGGCTTTATATGAGAATGAACATATCACATATTGTGCAAAAGGTGAAAGAAAAGGATGTGTTCTCACTAATAATTTTGCTAGAAGGCATGCATTTTGAAATTTGTGTTTCCTAGGAAAATTGTCACAGGAAAAGCGACTTTCATTCTTTGGAAAGCATATATTGTTGAAGGAATCATTGGAGTGGAAAGGTAATCTGAAATCCAAGAGGAAGATTTTGGCATGAGTAAACAAAGAGAAGTTTGTGGAGCATCTCAAAGGCGTTTTAAAGGTGGAAGCTAAGGTCATTTGGTTTGCATTGATAAGATAGTTTGATAGGAAATGGAGAGCCTATTCATAACTATGGCAATAAGTGGGTAAGATAGTAACAATTTATGATTATTTTACATCTTTGGAATCATGGATGTATTAAGGATAACTAACTAAATACGAAAGAGGTAAGTTTTTGTGAGAATTAACTACTCTAAAAATGACATGGGAGGTCCAAAATAATTATTGACATACATTGAAGATTTAGATGCCAAATATGGAGATGGAGATTCATAATATGCGACTGACTAGGGAGAAATACAACATTCTCATCATTATGTCATTTATCTCTTATGGATGTATGTGTTGTAGTATTTTGTAATGCAAATGTCATTCACAATGCTTTCTTGGAAGAAATGTTATTGTCGAAAAATAGTTCTAGCTATGTGTTTTTCTCCATGAACTATTTTTCAAATAATGCACTATATGTCCTAATTTCTAGGTGCAAAGAATGTAAGATGAAGATGGATACATGTTGTATATAGACTATTTTCCTAGATAATTGGTGAGTACAACATATAACACTCATATATATAGGTAGATGGAGGTAAGTTCATAGGATGAATAGTTCATTAGTCTTCATGGTTAGATTGATGTTAGGCCCTGGAGTACAACAAGATCCCAGTCAATCTAATGTATTATTAGTTCAACCAATTTCTCGTTGGTGCATGATGAAAATTATTTAAGTGAGAAGCATAGAAAATTTCGAAGGTGGAAGCGAGTTTCATTATTCTAACATGAGAAAACCAAGTGTTGATTGTAGGCTGAATTTTTGGAAAGGACAAATTTTTGGATTGGAATGATGAGTTTACAGCAAGGAGGATAGGGAGGTCTTGGACACCGTAGAGAGATCTTTAGATTTTGTTATAAAAAATGTGAGTGACAATACTTGTGGCACAGACAATAAAGATAGTGCATGTTGAAGCACTATGGAAATAGTGATAGATATTAGTTGGAGTAACAACACTAGATATTGCATGATGGGGGAAAAATCAAGGTATAGTTGAGTGTCTTGAATAAAAAAGACTCATGACCATATTGTTATGTTAGTTGCACATTGAAGTTGTAGCAAAGCTTATATGCCATGTTTTGTTTTGATGTATTGGTCCTCGAAATGTTTGATGTACTTGGTACATGCATGAGTTGTAGTGTGTATGTACCTGTATTTATCTAACATGAAAAGGGAAAAATGGTGTAAGACCTAGAGATTCATGCATACCCCTTTATGATGTGACCTTGATGATGATGCTTTTTTTTTTCTAAGTAAGACTATTCTATTATTCACATAAAAGGTGTATAGTTACATCATGACTATCGTAAGAAACAACTGCCCAGAAGGAAAGGCAGATTGAAACTGAAAATTGTCCAAGACAGAGAGTTTAAACAAGACTGAGAGTTTGGACTAGACAGAGAGTTTGCAGTCCCACGCAGGGGATCCTTATAAGCATAGACAGAGAGGTTGCATTCCCATCTTAGCCTTACTGCTCTTACATGCATTTCCAAAAAAACATGTGAATTGAACCTTGGCTTAACAATTATTACAAAACTTTTCAACTGTAGCAAAAAGCCCTATATACTAGGCCGCATAACCTGAAACAAAGCCGCCGAGCATGAATTAGGCGTTTGGGGGCTCCTCCATGATTCTGCACCATCCCACGTCAAACAGGTCCTGAGCTTGAGCATCATCATTCACATTCGAACCTGGGGCAGTTGGCTCCAACACCGTATCATTGACATTACTCACATTCGAACCCAGGGTAGTTGGCTCCAACACCGTATCATTAACATTACTCGCCGAGATCGCCATCACTCGCAAAGAGCCAGGATTCGGCACAGCGACTGAGCCTGGGTCCTCCTGAGGAGAGCTGGACTCTCCCCCTTCCTGTGCTTCTTCGAGGAAGAGCACCGAGACATGAGCAGTGATCCTAGGACGGTTCAAAGTGCTGTTAAACGTGAATATTGCAGAGCCGAAAGAGGGAGAGGATAAGGAGCCTGGAGAATTGGGCTCAAGGAATTGACTAGGCCTCAAAATGCCTCCTCTCCCGCAAGAAATGAAGTCATTGGAGGGAGAGAAGGATGAAGGGCTGGAGGGTGCCCTCCGAGGGGTGCCTCTTTAGCTAATCATCCTGTGGCGGAGTCGAGGCATGACAACAACAGCGGCCTCTTTGTGGATACCAGATCGAACAACCAGAGATATAGGGCACAGGCCAGCCAAGCATACAAACTGATGAGAACCCAAAGCAGCAGAGAGCATCCAAGAAACTGACTGAGGTGGCTTCTCCGGAGTAACAGAGCATGAGCCCAGCTTCGTTACCTCCATCGAACATAACATAAATGACACTAGAACAAACCCATGGCAGAGGCTGGTATTATTACCCCCTCCCCTACCTCAAGACTCGTCCACCATAACTCTGGAATTCATGAGAGCTGAGAGTCCAAACATATCAGAGCGTGCGGAGGTAAATTATAATTCAGGATCGCCTGTGATAATTCCTTAAAACTCATCAATGCCCACATACCGATGATCATCCATCACCTGGTTCATAGCTTCGATGTATAGGGTTGGCAGGTGGTAGCCTTTCTCACCCCACCCCCGTCCCATCGGCATTATGACCATATTAAGCACCCGCATCCGGGAGGGCAGCATCCCTTTGGACCAAAAGTTTGCATTCCTGTTCTTGATCATGGTTCACAATTATGTCTAAAGTTCCTGTTCTTAGAGTCTTCTTATTTTCCACTCCTACATTGGCCAGAAGGTCAGCGACCTTATTGCCTTCCCTCTTAACATGATTGAAGATGATGGCCCTATTGTTGAGAAGTGCTTGTTCTATGGCCTCCAATCTTGCTTCGAGTCTCCAACTATTGGAAATTTTCCTTGCATGAGATCCATTTAGGAGCTGCTTGGCCATGTTGATAAGGATTAAGGAATCGCCTTAGATCTCTAGGGGATGGATGTTGTGCTTCCATGAGAGGAGGAGACCTTGCCAAAGACCCTCCAACTCAGTCGAGTTGTTGGTATCCCAGCCTATATTTCTGTAGTAAACAAGGAGGGGCAGGCCTTCATGATTTCTGAATATTCCACTGAATCCTACTTCTCCAGGGTTGCCCTTTAAAGCTCCATCAAAGTTGAGCTTCAAAGCATGCTTTGGGGGGAGGTCCAAGAGTCCTTTTTGATGTTGCTACTCTCTGAGGGGGCTTGCTTGTGATTTCCCTGCGGGAGTTGCATGTTCCAATTTGCCCAGATGGCCTTCTCATTAGCGAGAGTGGGAAAGTCGTCCTGCGTCCAGGTGTGGATTTCCAGTGTCTCTTTGAGATTCAAACAGAAGTTGCCCCAGATGATCTCTATTGGAGTACTTTGATCGTTGAATATGTGTTTATTCCTTTCTTTCCATATGCACCAAAGGAGGAGCCCAGGAATCATTCTCCATAAATGGTTGAGAATTTCACTTTTGTAGGGATTCTTTTGCCAATGGCATATGGAGTTGGTGATGTCGTCTGACACTCTACATTTTCTTTGGCATCTGAAGCTTGCCTTCTCCCACAAATGATTGGCTAGAGTACAGGAATCCAAAAGGTGTTGGAGTGTTTCCTCCTGAGATTTGCAATTGACACAGATTGAGGGGCCATGATAGTTTCTACGCCTGAGT
>APFE030913378.1:80151-109846 GCA_000404065.3 Pinus taeda
AGGTTGTGGAAGGCTAGAGGCAACAACACTTCCATAGTTATTGTTGTGAGTGGTAGGCTTCCTGGTTTCCATAATTTTGCTTTCCATTTTTCTTGCTAACATGAATGCCTTCTCTAATGAATCAGGTTCCCAAAGGAGAACCTCATGTTGGATATTATCTTTTAAAGTCCCTATGAACACATCAATCCTATGCTCCTCTGGAATATCTTTTACCCTTATGTTCAATTTTTGGAAGTCCTCAATGTGATCCATCATTGAACACTTTTGTTTGAGACTTATCAATTGGCCAAAAAAGGTGTTGCTTTTTGTATCCTCATAATGTGCTGTCATTTCTTCCATAAAAATTGCCCAAGTGACAATCTGTTTACGAGAGCAAAGCCATCGATACCATACAAACTAATTTGGTTCCAAATATAAAGTTGCAATATGTACCTTTTGTGTGCTTTGCACATTATGGAGATCGAAAAATTGTTCCATCTGTAGTATCCATGTTGCAGGATCCTTGCTATCAAACTTCCTCATATCGATTTTTGGAATATGGTGGTTCTTCGATCCAATGTTAGAGTCTATGAAATCATGATTAACATTTATTTTGTTCTCATCACGAGTTTCCTTTACTACCCTTTCACCATTAATAAGCATTTCTTGTACAAACATTGTCAAATCTTTCTTCAAATCTTCCATGCTTGTCTTAAAATCTATCTTCAAATTGTCCATATTAGATTCCACATCATTCATCTTAGCTTCCATGCCATATATCTTAGCTTCTACATCTTTCTTTAAACCATCCATCTTAGATTCTGTTACTTTTTGTGCGAGTGACATTTGTTGTACTTGGTCTCGTAATTTTGATACATCATGTTGCATTTCTTCCTCTTCTTCACGAGTCATGCTAGAGATTCCAGGTTGCTTACTAGGTGTTTTCATTTTCTTTCCTCAGGGCATCAGTTATCCATAATAATGTTTTACTATGCCCTTTGAATTCCTTCAAAATAATTTTTCAAGCCAAGCTTATGCAAAAATTTAAAAAAAAATTCACACCTTTTTTCATTTTGTAGGAGCTCGATATTGCATCTGATGTATCTCTGTAATTTTGGATCTCCTAGTTCTGAGATTGTGATCTGTGGTAGCCCTCTACATCCTCTTTCCAATGCCACCAGTATGATCGAATTTAGATTCTCCAAGAAGGAGTTATGCATAGTCTCCCAAGATGACCTGATTATATACCTTTTCAGAAGAGTAAAATTGTATGAAGTGCCATGTGCCACTATTTTGACTTTAGGATATGAAACATACACATAGGAAATTACAGCCCATCCTCTTTCTATAGCTTCTTACGAAATTTCAATCTGATGCTCAAAACAAAAGTTATGACTATTTTCCCCAGGTCACCTACTTGGAATGTAATTCAGGAGTCTACAAAAAGGCCAACTTCCTTAGATCATATCTCCGCAAATATAGTGCGTAAAGCTCTGAAATTTGGACCTGCGGTTTAGAATGATTTTGGCCCAAATGGGTTTTTTTAGCGTTTGAAACGTCGCAGAAAAAAAGTTATAGAACAAATGCCACGATGACCTATTTGGAGCGATGAAACCGTAGAATTCAAAGCTCTGATACCAAATGTTATGAAACCAGCTCACAAAAATATAGAAAAAATAGATCAACACCTTAGAATTCAACCTCTTCGAGGGGGAAACCTCCTTTACATTACACAAATTAACAATTCTTGTATTATACAAATGAAGAAACCTCCTTTCTATATATAGGAGCCTAAGGGGTCACAATATACCCGAGCCGACCTAACAATAATAATATAAAGGCACAAAAATAACAATAAAGGGGTTCTATGGGGCACAGTAATAACAATATGGGGACAATAGCGGCACAAATGTATTAATAAGGGATACAACTACGATATTAATGGGGTAATCACTAGTATTATAGGGACCTAACAGTTGCATTCAGTCATGCCAAACCTGTTCAACATATCTCCAATATACTTCTTTTGAGAAAGGAATATGGACTTCGGATGTTGAGTTACTTCAATACCAAGATAGTAATGAACATAGCCCAAATCAATCATTTCAAAACCTTTCCTCAATTCCTTCTTTATGGATCAATGTAGCTCTCATTGTTCCCTGTCATCAAAATATCATCTACATATACCACAAGATATACAACTGTTTTTCCAACCTTCTTGACAAACAAAGTTGCATCATCAAGATCATAATGTTTGAAATTCAGTTTCAGAAGATGCTCAGTTAGTTTTTCATACCAAGTTTTCGGTGCTTGTTTGAGGCCATACAAGGATTTCACAAGTTTGCATATTTTATGTTCATTTCCTTTTACAACAAATCCTTCAGGCCGGGACATAAAAAAATTCTCTTTTAGATATCCATTCAAGAAAGCAGCTTTTACATCCATTTGATGGACTTTCTAACCATTCTGAGTTGCTAGGAAAAAGAGCGTCCAGATGGTAGCCCATTTTGTTGTGGGGGAAAAATTCTCCTCATAATCAACCCCTTCCTTCTGTGCAAAACCTTTTGCCACAAGCCTATCTTTTTGCTTGTCAAGTGGGCCATTAGCATTATACTTGTTCTTGTAGACCCACTTGCAGCGAATTGGTTTGGTTCCCAATGGAGGATCAACTAGCTTCCAAGTGGCATTTTTTATCAAGGCATCATACTCGTTTTGCATTGCTTCTTTCCATTCATCATGAGAATCAACTTCTTTGAAGGAAGTTGGTTCAGAATCTGTAAACAAATTCAATTCACAATCATAAGAAACATCCATATCAACAGGTGAATTAGAGTCATCTACATCACCTCCATTTTTTCGGGTTGAATTTCTAGTTCATGTCTTTCCAACCTCATCAAGATGAACACTTTCAAGTGTCTTTGTCAGCCATTTCGGGGGACCTTTCTGAGATGGTCCAGGCTACTCCGTTGATTGAGTTGGGACTAAATCAAGATTGAGTCTCCCAATTATGTCAATCACATCACTCAAAGTATCATCTATTCTTGGAGTTTCATGCGAGGGAGAGAGTGCTTCAGAAGAAGAAGGTTGATCTAGTATAGGAATCCCCCCTTCAAGATGTGGAATATGATTATCAAATTCTTGAAATGATTTTTCATTTGCGAATCTATCCAAGCGATCAAGTTTTCGCTCAAAAACATTTTCAGTTTTGGATGATTGAAGAAAGATTACATCTCTAGATACAACAAACTTTTTATTGACTTCATCATAAAGATAGTATTCTTTGGAGGTGTTTGAATACCCCTGGAAGATACACTTACGACTTCTTGCACCAAGTTTGTTTCTATGTACCTATGGTATCAAGGCATAACATGTGGAACCAAGGACCCTGAGATGCTTTACCAAAGGAATGTGCCCATACCACATTTCATAAGGAGTCTTGTTTCTAATAGCATTAGATGGACATCTATTCTTTACATATACATCACATAGAACTGCATCAGCCCAGAACATTAATTTTACATTTTTGAAAAACATCATGGAGCGCACCATATTTAAGATTGTCCCATTTATTATTTCAATGACTCCATTTTGTTGGGAATTATAAGGCACAGTTGTTTGATGTTTGATCCCATGTTGGCAAAGATAGTTTTCAAATTCATTTGAAGTGTATTCTTTTCCATTATCAGTGCAAATAGATCCAACATGAGATTGTGCATCATTTTCAATTCATGTATGAAATTTCTTGAATGTTTGAAAAGCATCATATTTGTTCTTCAATAAATAAATCCAACACATTCTAGTGTAGTCATCAATAAATGTCATCATATATTTATTTCCATTTTCAGAAGGAACATGAATTGGACCACATAAATCTGAATGAATGAGTTCAAGTTTTCTATTTGCCTTGGAATGTGAATCATGAAAAGACTATTTGCTATGCTTTCTTAGAATTCAAGCATCACATTGCTTAAATTTCCTAGGAATTGTAGGCAAACCAGTAAGACCATTTTTATTCAACAAGCGGAAGCTATCATAGTTCAAGTGTTGAAATATAGCATGCCATAATAAACTTGATGGAAATGTACCTTCTTCATAATGAGAATTGTATGAGAAATTTTGTGCACGAGCAGAGGTACCCTGCAACTTGAGAAGCCTTTCTTCTTCTCTCCCTGTCATGACAAGTGAGTGGTTTGATGCTTTTCTCACCTCAAGCTTGCCATCAAACATATGAATGGAGTGTCCTTGCTAGCAGATGTGGACCAAGGACAACAAGTTTCTCCTCAGCTGTGGGATATATAGAACATGATGTAGAAGAAAGTCTAGAAGACCAGGAAATTTAATCTTGATTGTTGCAAACCTTAATGGCTTGAGTTTTAATTTGTCTACAAAGTATACTGCTCCATCAACATTGTTAGTAAATTCTTCAAAGCAATCTCTTCTAAAAGTCATGTGGCAAGTTGCTCCTGAATCAAGCAACCAATCATTTTTCCAAGACGAAAGTGAAGCATTAAATAAGTCTTCATTTACTCCAATATTACAGTGTGCCACAACATAGTGAGCGGATTCAGGTGATTTACCTTTCTCTTTATCATTAGTTTTACCTTTGGGTTGGTTTCTTTCCTACTCAATTCTGTCCCAAGGCAACTTTTATGTGGATGCATCATGTGATCCATCTCTTTTGCAACAAATGCAATGCAAATCTAACTTTTCTCATTGAAAGTGTCTACCCCCTACCTCTAAAATTTCTTCCTCTTCCTCTTCGACCACCTTCTCCTCTAGAAGAATCTTGAGCAAGCTTCTTCTCTCTATGTGCAAGACACACAACCTCTTCAGAAGATTGAGAAGTTGTCTTCTTTCCAAAAGATTTCTCTCTTTCAGCAAATTTTCTCATAAGGGAGTCAAAGGTAATATCTTTAAGGTTTCCATTTGCTTGCAATGGCTCAAGATAATTTGAGTAAGTGGGATAAAGTGCCTTGAGAAAAGCTATCAAAGGAATGTGTAGTTCAACATTAGTGACTTTGATATCATGCATAATAGATTTTACTTCTGATGCAAGAGAAAGAGGATCATCATTTTTTAATTCAAGGGTGAACAATTTAATCATGAGTTGAACAACTTCAAGTGTAGAGTGTGAGTCATAGAGTTCCTTCAGTTTTTGTAAGGCTTCGAAAGCATTTGAAAATGGTGAAATATGGAGACTCACCTCTTCATTTACTGATGCTGCAATCAATGCATAAGCCTTGCTATTCTTATTTTCTCAAATGGAAAATTCCTTGTCTGAGGTAGGTTGTTTTGGCTCTTTGTTTTCGTTTCCAACACACACTCCTTTCCACGGCTCATTAAAAACGAGAGTGTGTTTGATTTTCCACGACCATTCTGGATAGTTCTCCTTACCAGTGAAAACCACTCCCATGATAGATATCAATGAATGCATTTTTTTTTAAATATACCCTGCTGCAAATATATAAAAATGCACTTCTGGTGGTTAAAAATTGCACTTCTGGTATATTAAAAGATAGAGGTATTATGGGTATATGGTTACACTGGACAATGTTATATATTATATATTATATATAAATATATAATATATACGGAGTAGTATGGAGGAGGGTTGTATATATATCAGAGTAATATGGAGGAGTGTTTGGGACAATCTCCAGCCAAACAACGTTATATACCATGGGATATGAAAACAACGTATATATGGGATATGAGAGCAAACAACATGGATACAATGTATATATGCCAAAACAATACTTAAAAACAATGCTTATATATACCGAAACAACACTTATATATATGAAAACAACGCATAGAGGTCATCGTTATATATGAAAATGGCGTGGGAGACAACAGAAGAAGCAGATGGCAACATGAAGAAGGAGCCCCTCAAATTCATGTCATGGAACATAAACAGTCTTTTACTGTGACTCAAGAAGAATCAAACTAAGATCACCAATTTCATTTAGCGCCTTGACCCTGACGCATTGTGATTCAGGAAGCGCGGATGCCTGCTAGCAATTTGCTGAGCTCCTCATTGTTTCTGATAGCTAGTTGAATGTGTTGAGGTGCAATCCTTCCAACCAGAAATTGTAGGCCAGATTTATGGTTTCCCTCAGCCACCGCCACCGCCACCTACTTGGATAACGTAAACCTCGGTGGACCAGTGTATGGAAAGTGTCCAACTTATGTTAGCTTATGTTGTGAGGAAGCCAAGTATTCGGAAAAAAATGCATAGACTGCTTGCGAAGACCCCGTATATAGTGGGGAGGGGACCACATATTCAATGGAGTGCTGGTAATGGAAGCGAGGCTGAGGGGAGAGGGTCAGAGGGCCGAATGTTAGGAGGGAAGAGAAAACACATACCATGTCAGACCACGGGAGCAGGGGAAAATGTGTCAGTTCTGCAAAATAGGCAGAACATTGGCAGAAAGGGAGTTACAAGGGCAGGAATACTAAAAATAGAGTTGGCTCTGATACCATGTCAGGTGAGGAGGTAACTCCTCAAATGTAATTGTGTTATTCATTTAGGTTTTTCATTATTATATATAGGAGGGAGTGACTGTTTAGTTCATCTCCCGATGAATCTCCATTTCCTCTACTATTTATTATCATTGTTCACCCAATCCATATAATTAGGTGTCCACATTTTTAATTATCATTTTTTGTTATATGTTTCTTAATTACATTTTAACTTAATATTATGTTTAAAATTCAACATTTCACACCATTTTAATAATATTATACGTATTTCTCGTAAAATCAAAATGCTAATCGTTTTAAACACATAGACAAAGCCATAAGGTGATAAAATTTTATACTTCAACCAACAGTTGGAGTTTAGGTACCTTATTCCATAAAAGTCCATATCAAATAATTAAAGGAAGAAACACAAATCAACAATTGACTCTTAGGAAATGACCATCATTCATAGCCAATGATAAAAGGCATAAAAAACAAATCGTGGATTGACTGTTGGGACATCCACATAATTCAAATCACATACATTAAAGAGAAAAATGTTCACAAAGGCAAGTCTTTTAATTCAATTACAGTACAGAATGCACTAAGTATCGAACCTATTACCTCTCGTAAGCTTCCACCACTCTAATTATCTTTGCTGCCCCTTTCCTTTCTGACCACCTGTAGAGGGTATTTCATAACTGTAGTGAATTGTTGCATCTCTGACAAATCAACCGTCTCCCCCAGCTTGCATTCCCATGTGAATTCCTAAACATGTCAGGCAACAATGAGGTTTAAATGGAGCATAGCCATCCCTAAACCTAGACAAACCCTCTGCCCCACCCCAAATGGCATCATCTTTATCTCCTTTGTGCCTGTCAAATCCACTGCCACACCTTCATCAACAAACCACTCTGGCATGAATTCGGACGGGCTCGGCCACACTTTGGGATCCATCCCTATGCCCGCCACGTCAAAATTGTTGGACGCATTAGCCGGGACCTTGTAGCCCGCAAGTTCGCAAGGTAGGGTGATGACGTGGTTGAGGACAAAGTGCCCGAGAGGGTGGCATATCAAGGTTTCCTTCACCACAACATCAAGATAAGGCATCCGTTGCAGGTCGTTTTCCTCCGCCAGTTTCCCCTTACCAGTGACGCCGACGATCTCATCATGTAATCTCATTTGTATGTCTTGACGGATCACCAGATTCGCCATCAACCACTACCGAGACGTTGTGGTCGTATCGGTGTTACTAGTGATGAATTCGAAGGAAAGAGTAACGAGCTCGTCGTCATTGAGGCTCCGGCCGCCGTCCACTATCAGACTAAACAGCATGTCCATGTACGCACCGTCAGCCAGAGGGGCACATCATGGCATTGGTTTATAAGGGTGAGCATGGTTTCTCACTGCCTATAACAGATCTCCTCCCTCCGCGCCAGGTGTCATCGGTTGAACAACCCCAGAACAGCTAAGTCTTCGTCTGGACCTCCACTGTCAGGCCCATGAATCGGGCGTGTTGGAAGGGCGCATTTAACTGACGGGTTAGCGGGAGTTGGCACGGGCACATGACGGCCAAGCAACAAGCTGGGCGATTGAACGGCGAGTTGAGGGCACATGCAAACGGTGCGAAAGGCCGATCGAACAAAGGAAATGTGTGACGTGAAAGTCATATTGTGAAAATGACTAAGTGTTGGGCAGTGAAAGTTTATGTGTGGGGGCAATCCCACACATGGGCACCCACATCATGGCTAGACGCGAAGTTGGGGCGAGTTGGACGAAATGGTGGGTCGGCTTGGTGAGTCAATACCCCAAACAATGGGCCAACCACCATATAAGTAAAGCATTGGAATGGTGGAAATATCATTCAAGTACAGTTTCCAAGTGTTCATGCGAGTTGGAGGGCAAGCTAACTTGGAGAGGACTAAAATTAGGTAAAGTGTAGGTGGACTCTTAGGCCGAAACACTTAACCAAGGAAAACGCAGAAAACAGAGCAACAGGTCATACAAAGGCATGCGAAGGTGTCAGCCTGAACAATCATGTGAGGGTGTCAAGATGAACAATCGGGCAAAGGCATTGAAGGTCGTTTGTCTGGAGGACCGGGCGAGGTCATCCGAAGGCATTCGGGCGAGGGCGTGTGAGGGTGCCAGGCCAAACGACCAAACGAGTGAACGTTCGGGTGAAGTCATTCGAGGACATTCAAGTGAAGTTGTTCGAAGGCATTATGGGTGAGGGCGTACAAAGGCATCAGGCCGAACAAGCGAACGGGCAAAGGTGTGTGAGGGTGCCGGGCCTAACGAGTGAATGGGCAAGGGTGTGCGAGGGCACCGGGCCAAATGACTGAACAAGAGAGGGCGTGCAAGGGCACCAAGCTGAATCACTAAATAGGTGAGGGCGTGTGAGGGCGTCCGCCTA
The DNA here is from genome assembly GCA_000404065.3 of Pinus taeda. Taxonomy (NCBI): domain Eukaryota; kingdom Viridiplantae; phylum Streptophyta; class Pinopsida; order Pinales; family Pinaceae; genus Pinus; species Pinus taeda. The sequence continues at coordinate 89,006 of APFE030913378.1, forward strand.
AATGAGTTAAGGGTGTTCGGCTGAACGAGTCGAGGGTGAATGATGTGTTGAACAGTGCGACAGTGAATGACGTGCGATAGACGCAAGTATCCTTGGGCACTCCGAACGGTGGTTCGAGTAGTACAAACAGTGCAGGCTAACTTGCATGATTTGACAGATATTGTACCAAGGAAACTTGGGGTTTCTTGCAAAGACTGTAAAAATGAATATTTGTGAAGTATTGATATTATCGGGCAGACTCATATTTCAGGGAGTTGCCCCTCCCGGTTTATTATTTGTTGTACATATATGTTAAAAGATAATAATTATGAATGATGTAAGAAAGTTTCCGCTATGTTAATGAAAGTGTACTTAGAAAAGTTGAATAATAAACTAAATATAGAAAGTAGGGTTTTTAGTCCACAATCACAATTATTGTTAAAAAGAAAGTGGTCGGTGGTGCCGCACCTCCTCTAGTGCGGTTGGAAGAGTACCTCTAGTGTAGGGGCGTGACATCCGCTGTTGAGGAGGACCTCCTGCATGACGTCCTGGATGGATATCACTGTCTCCTCGTCCGGTTTGTTGCCGAAGCACATCCACAAGGGGATACAGAAGACTGCGTTTCAAAGCTGCTCCACCACGCTCACCACTCCCCCGTTGTGAGCAACTTCATTTTTCAGGTTTTCCACCAGGTGGTCGATGCCCCATTCCCTCACCTCCCCACAGGCCTTCATTGTCGAAGCACTGACAGAAACCATGAAGACTCTTCAAAAGAGCTTGTCTATTACATTACCAAATACATAAATTTATACAAAGCTCAGCTACAGAAGTTTTACGGACTATCATTAACTTCTTATTTAATTTGGCAGACTATCGCCGACTTTCGCCAGTTGACACCAATTAATCGCCGTCATACAAAAAGGACAGATAGCTCGTGATTATTATTCTAACACCTCCCCTTAATCACGACGACCTAAACTTTAACTTGCCTGTTGGTCTAAGTCTTAGCTAGGCTTACAACAAAACATTTCATTTTTGTCTTCTTGCTAGAGGGTCCATGCTTGTTCCTTTTCCTTTGTTAGTGCAATTTCATCTTCACCTTTATCGCTTTCCTTATGAGCTTCCTCATCGCTTTCCTTATGAGCTTCCTCTGCTCCTTGCTTACATACTTAACATCAACAACCTTTTCTAGATTGGGATGTAATGCAAGATCCTAAACAAGGTAATCTAATTCATGTTCTCCCCACTTTCAATGAGGAGCCACCAAAATGCACTCGTCTTCAAACACGAGCAGCCTCTCAACAACATCCATGGTATTATCATCCACAGTATCATTCATCTTGAAAGCAGATCCAATAAAACTTCTAACAATTGGGTTATGAGAGAAGCAAGTTGTGCTTTGACTGATTGCAGAATCATGTGGAATAGATTTTAGCTTGTGATCAACATAATCCTCAATAGCATCACATTGTTTGTCAAAGATTTCTTTGAACTCAAAAATACTGCGAGACCCAAAAATATTTCCAAATGGGTTCCTGAGAAAATGATCATCCAAAGGATCATTGTCAAAAAAGTCTAAAAAGATAGACATATCAACGGGGCTCCACTTTACCTCTGCCACATAGAAAAGAACCCAGCACATAAAATAGGTTGGAGATCTAACAACATTCCCACACAACTCTTAGCTAGGCTCAAATTTTCTTTAAACTCTGCGGAGCTTTGACTTCAGAATAGCACCACTCTCGGCTCTTCCTCTCACTTCCCTGGATGCACACCACACATCACTGCCCCACTCTTTTGATCAGCGTTTTCCAACAATTTCTTCAAAAGGATCGGGCAACGTCATAATTCTCGCAAGTGGCACACAATCCACCACTCTTCACACACAAATCATTTCCTGAGACCTTCACAGGTGTCTCCACTCCTCAGCCTTCAGGGTCCTTTACCCCAGGCAATGCGCTATCACATTTGAACCCCACCTTCACAGCATATCCAAATACACAACAAACTCAAAAACAGAGGACTAACTCTTCAAAGGCTCTTCACACCACTCAGCAGAAATAACAAAGCACAAGGCTCACCACACTTCACAATCCAATGCCCCTAGCCGGCCCCTTTCGACTAACAACAACCATATAACTAACAGACTCGGCCCTTGGCTTTATTCCATAGCGGACTCTCTATATTCAAAACACAGCTCCACACTGCTCTAGGCATCTCCACTCACAGCCAGAGGAGAACATTCCAGTGTCAACAAAAAAATTCACTTCATTGATCAAGAATACCCACAGCTCATACCAACATATCTCCAAAAGAAAAACTAGCGAGGACAAATCACAAGAAAACAGCCAAAGATCCACACATCAAAATCAGTGCTTAACACACAATAATTCCTAGGCATTCCACTAGTCTCCACAGAGTGTAGGTTCAACAACGCCTCTTCGTCAAGCAGGACAACAACACTCCGTCACGTTGTTCTACGCACAACAAGACAGCAACACTTCTAGACAGCGCTGAAGGTAGCAATGCAACGGCCCCTTTAACCAGTCAAATCACAGTTCATCACACTACGGGCAGACTCCACATGCCCTTCACACCACAGAGTCGTCACAACCCTGGCCACCACCACCAAGCCCTCACTACTCTCGCCAAACACAACTCACCTGTGTGCTCTGATACCATGACAAAAACCATGAAGACACTTGAGAAGAACTTGTCTATTGCATTACCAAATACATAAATTTATACAAAACTCAGTTACAGAAGTTTTACAGACTATCATTAACTTCTTATCTAATTCGGCAGACTATAGCTGACTTTTTCCAGCTGACACCAACTACTCACCATCATACAAAAAGGACAGACAAATCATGATTATTATTCTAACAGGCTTCGCTAACCAGATTCCTGCGAAGGCTCCACCACAGTGGCCCGTATGTGGCTGAACTGATGTTGTGCTGGTTGCTCTTGAAAGTTTTCTACATCCCGCGGGCAAGCATGCGGTCAGAGAAGAGGGAGCCCTTCTGTATGAGCGCCCCGTGGGCAAGCTCGCCACCGGTGATTATCAGCAGAGGGCGGCGACCGACCCAAATGGTGAATATCGGGTCGTATCTCTCATGGAATTTCTTCACTAAGCTGTGCAAGGCACCGCTCGCAAATCGGATCTGGAGGAGGTTCCCTACAATCGGCCATGCCGAGGGGCACGGGGGCAGGTTCTTGCAGCGCCAGATCCTCCAGAGAACCAGTCGGAGGAAGATCAAGGATATCACGAGAAGCAGAACAGCCTGGAGAAACGAGTTGAGTCTAAAGAGAATCGCCATGGAAATTCAAATGCAAGGGTTTGGTGCAATGTCTGCTATATGCGCTGGGTTTTACTACTTTAGGATGACGGAACTCCAATACGTTTCCTGTCCGCCGACTTATCACTAGAAACAATTGACTTATTCTGGTCCTTACAACACGTTCAACGACATACTTGTTGGAATTTAATTCCAACTGCAAACAATTAATACAGAACCGAAATCTGATCTTCAGCAGCCATTTCAGATTGTTCGGTGCCACAAAAGTCCACTGATATTTTGAGCATTAAATTCAGAATTAAATCCCCTGCAGACAACCGACTTGTTTTTGCTGAAAAGGCATCACCGCCTTGCATCACCGCCTTCTGCAATAAATACAGAGATAAAGATCAACAGATTTTTTTTTTGCTTAGTTTATAGTTTATTTCAGATATTTATTTTCCTATAAATGTAACGCACAGCAGTTCTGTTTATGAATCAGGCAGTGCAAAAGATTTCTGAACAACAGTTCTGTGTCTGAGAGAAGGTTAGAAGAACGAGTGTCTCTCTTCTGTAATTGCACGGCAGTGCTGAACCTGCGATTTTCTGAGATAGAAAATCGATTTCTGGAACTGAAGCGTTCCTCTTTTGTAACAGCTAAGTTTTCTGTATCAGTTTTGTTTACAGTTTATAAATTCAAGCTTACTGTTTTTGCTGATGTTCAGTTGCTGTTACACCAAGTGTTAAAACCACTTTGATTTTACTCTGTAGATTTATAAGTAATTTTGACGCCCATAAAGTGACTTAGCGTCAAAATCGTGTTGCCGAAACACCGTAAGTCAAAAATAGTTTTGCATCAAAAATCGCGTTGCTGCAACACCACGAGCAGCATTGCTGCAACACCAGTTACAACAACACAGTTTTCTGTTTTTTCTGTGTTAACAGAAACAGAGTGTTATTTCCTGTTGCTGCAACACCGATTCCTGTAGCTGCAACACCAAGTCCAAAGAACGAAATTATCAGTTTTATGTGCTGAAACAGAGCAGTTTTGAATTGTCTGTTTGTTTAAGAATTTAGCAGAAAATTCCATCATATCAGAGAGTTGTCCTTGGATGTTTTGTGTTAAGGAATTCACCATTAAAATTCCAACAGTGACTGTACCCGGAGATGTTAAGAATATAATGTCTGAAGAGGTTAAAGGGAAGAGGTTGGAAATAGAAGGTCTGCCCGATATTTTGAAGAGCACAGATACAGAACATAGAGAGGAAATTGCTGGAGATGTAGAGGAACAAAAGTGCGAAAACACAGAACATGCCATAAGTTATACGTGCAAGATATGCGAGGGCTCATTCCCAAGTCTGAAGTCGGTGCTAAGCCACTATGCAAAATCGAAAACATGTTCCAAAAAATTGGGAACATATGAGAAAGCGGGTAAACGCTATTGGAAGAAGTTCAGAAGTCTCTCTGAACTTATGAAGACAACTTCTTTACATGAGGAAGAGAAAAGTGTTGAGTTCAAACCAAGGAAAACTAGAAAACAGGACCAGGAACAGAATTTACTTTCAGGCCAAGGGAGCAAGCACACCACCTTCCAGCCTTACCAGCTCAGGCCAAGGACGAAAGGCCAATACCTTCCAGCTTACCAGCTCTTTCGTAGGAGTATTTAGTACAACATAGTATAACCATAGATTGCCACTCCCCATTACAGTGGGCTAAGCCATGACAACCTTGGATCTATTATTCCAGTTGTTTTCTCTAGAGGATGCAAATGCTTTTATGTTGTTTTGTCTTGAAACAATATTATGGAATGGGTAAAGATAATTTTGTTACTAGTAAATGCACTTCGTTTATCTGGTATTTATTTATTTTTTCTTCGCTGCCTCGCTTGCCAGATTGCTGCAGGAAGGTATCGCAAATCCTTTGTGTGAATCAACAATAATGGTTAGAATCTAAGATACATTAATGGTTGGAATCAACAAGAAATCAAACAATAATTAGTTAAATTGTATTCATTAGTAGTGTATGTATGAGTAAATTAGTAAAAAAATAAAAATACAAAAAATATAAGAAGCATAGTCTTTTTTATTTCTATTGGATCAAGACAGAATAGTTTGCTTATAGAAACAAGAAACATAATAGTTTGCTCATGGACACAGAGAGATGTTTAGTCTTCTACCGTTTTCCAATGAAAGGTATTTTTCTCCTTCCCTTTGCAAGATCTCTCTTCTAAAAAGTGGTGAGCAAGGTTCAATGGAGGTGATGATCACCAAGCAACCAGGTGTTCTTATGAAACAATGTGAATTACAATGAGAATCCAAGGAAATTTGTGTAGCATAACCCTTCTTTCTTTTTATTAACCAAATGGTTATCCCAAGGCCTCAATTTATACACTTCTTCAATGAAAGGTATTTTTCTCCTTCCCTTTGCAAGATCTCTCTTCTAAAAAGTGGTGAGCAAGGTTCAATGGAGGTGATGATCACCAAGCAACCAGGTGTTCTTATGAAACAATGTGAATTACAATGAAAATCCAAGGAAATTTGTGTAGCATAACCCTTCTTTCTTTTTATTAACCAAATGGTTATCCCAAGGCCTCAATTTATACACTTCTTCATGCTTCATGGCTTGCATGGCTTCATGTTCAATGGATTGGCTAGGATTCCTTTTAGTGCTTCCTTGTTTGAAATGGGCATGGGAAAAATTTGGGGGCTCTAGTTAGCCTTCCTTGGGTGAGTGGGAGGTGGAGGGCATTGAGGTGACTTATGTATTTTGGCAATGACAAGATATTCATTGATTCTTGCATCATTTCTTGTTGAAGAGCAGTTTTCATCTTATATACATGGATATCAAAAGATTAATCATATTCAGAGCTAATTAATTTCATTAGGTAACCATGATATGACTTGATTAATGATGGTCTCTAGTAGTCTGTGGTGTTGAAGAAAAGTGTAACTTGGTTTGTTATTTGTAAATGTAAACTTGATTTTTGTACTTATCAAGAAAAAGAAATATTATTTTTGTAAATTATTAGAATGAGTTTCTTACTCATTCCATAGGCTAGGAAAGTCAAAGAATCAAAGTCATGTTAAAAATCTCTTCTTGAACATGAATATGGGTCAACTTAGTGTCAATTAACCCTCCAAGACAAGCACCATCCTCCAAATAAGAAGAGTGCCAGAAAAACCCTGAAGAGATCAATTAAGTCAAAGTCAAATAAAAAATACACATTATAAATACATCCTTAGTTAACACTAAGTGTTGAACAAAATGTAATGAGGTTCTTTATTTTAAAATGTAATTTTAATCTTTATACTAGTCAAGAAAAATAAATATTCTTTTTGTAAATTATAAAAATGAGTTTTTTTTCTCATTTCATAAGTTAGGAAAGTGAAAGAGTCATCCTTGAGCCTATGTGTAATGTATATGGGTCGACAAAATGTCTAGAACAAAACAAGCATGACCACTCTTGATGAAGTCGACCTCCAAACAAGATAAAATATAGTCATGTCAGCTCAGAATGAAGACACAATAGTTCATTTGTACACGTCGACTTATTATAGAGACGAAACCACTATATATACCCCGTGAGGGTCTGTGCAAAACAAAGACATGGAAATCAGATTCCTCTATGATTTTTGTGGGTACAATGTAGAAGGAAAGCTCAAACTTTTTGGATTAATTTGATGGGTACAAGAGTCTTTAATTCACATCACACGAGGACACTATTTCGAGGTTTCTAAAATTTAGTGGATATTTACAGTTGTACAATTGCACTATCACCACAATCATTTATGATGGAGAGGATCATGATGATCCCACTATAGTCTCAACACATTTTTTATATTACACTCTCAGCATAACTATGATCGTGATATCTCTTTCTCGACATATTTCTAAGATGAAGTCATGGTCTCAGTGTATTTAAAAATGAAGGGATACACACTCACAATACTCTTTCGCAATAGTCAGATCAAGGCGTAAGTATGATGATAAGGATCTTGGTGATCTCACAGAAACACACTTTGTCTTATATTTTGGACGTAGTCATAGTCATAATCATGGCAGAATGATGTCATGACCGTAATGAAGATGTAATTACAAAGGCATAATCATAATAGAATATTTTCGTGCAGCTTCACTATATAAAATTTGTAGGCATAGTGATGATCTTCATAATTTCACATTAATAATCTCAGTAAATATGTAGTGATGATTTCAATAATGATCTCAATAAATATACAGTGATAAACTTAGTGATTGCACATTAATGATCTTGATGATGTCATAGCTATGATGATCTCAAAGGTGACCTCGATGATGAAGGTGATGATCTAAGCACTAAAGAGGATTGGTGTCTTGCTGTTGATTTGCATTAGCATTGGATGTGCTCTAGCCACGAAATTTGGTGGAGAGGTTGGAGCACATAAGATCTCCAATACCCAGAAAAGGTTTGGGAAGATTCTAAACAATTCAGGAGATATTAAAATAATTAATATTTTAATGGAGTCCCTAAGTCTAAACTTAGGAAAAATAAAATATTAATGTGTATTAATATGAAATTGTGTTAGAATGGTCTAGAAGACATGGATCAAGATAGATCTAATCTTAGTCGTTGATTAGGGACTTAATCTCAGCTGTTGATATGTGAAGAGGAAAAGTATAAGAGGAGGCTTGAGGGTCACTTGGAGAATACACCAAAGTGATTAGTCATTCTATTATTTAGAGCGGGGTTTGCTAAGAGAGATAGAATTAGTGTTCGAGAGATGCAACTAAGGGGCATTTGAGTACAGAGAGGCAGAGATAGTGTTGGGAGAGCAGGGCAGTAGCCAAGGAGAGTGACGCTGAGCGAGCGAGGGATCACACACGGCCACGTAAAGGCAGTTAGGAGCTGAGTAAAGCCTCAAAGACGCGAGCGTTGTTGACGCAGAGGGCTAAAGGGCCAATGCAGGGCATCCCAAGGCTGACACAAACTCATCTGTGTTGACGCAGGGCCAACGTGAGGCAAAGAGAGGCTGACATAGTCCAAAGAGAGGCTCACAATGGGGCTTTTGGGGCAGATTTGTGCTTAGTAACTGTTGGAAAGATTATCCGGGGTTTCAGTGAGGAGATTTGTCAGAAACTGAGAGGTATTACTTCCAAGGAAATTCCCTGTTGAGTAGGCCAGTTTCGGCACCTAAGTTGTACTCTCATATTGCTTAATAAGAAAACCATCAAATAGTTGCACTTGTTTTCTCACATTGGATTTTTCCATGGACATTAGTCCAAAAATAATGGTGTCATATGGTGTGTTTGTTTCTGTTTCTTTTAGTTGTTGATCTGTAATATGTTGAGCATGCACTAATGTTTATTTTTAGTATTTACATTGTAAATAACTTGTTAAGGAAAATAAAAAGCACGTAAGAATAAATCAGATAAAGTGCATGGAGGGTTTCAAACTAAGTAAAGATAGAAACTTCAACATGGTATCAGAGTGTGATTTCAGATCACAGGAGGACTAAAGGACATCAGCCGAGCGGAGCAATAGCAGTAGAAAATAGTTGTCCCGAGGTGACAGAAAATGTTTCTAGCAGAGCATCAACAAGGAAGGGTGATGAAGTGCCTACATCATCAAGGGTGAGCTGGGAAGGGGCAATGCAGAGGCGAAGGAAGGCAAGAGAAGCCTCATGCAGAGCCACGCAGTAGCTCAGAGGGAGACGAAGTTGGCTGAGGAGGTCAGGTTGCAGTGCCGGATTGCAGAGAGCTTAGGAGCTCTCACCTTCAGGTTGTTGAGGTTTAGAAGGCTGTGGGAATATTGCAGTGGAGCTAGTGAGGTACTGTAGTCAGAAAAGTACCTAACAAAGCAAGGCCAGAGGAGTTGCTACCGAGGGTTTATAGTCGAGGAACCCAAATCAATGGTGCGATTTCATAAGACAATCAGAGTAGGTGGAATCTTGATAGAGACAGAAGGATTTCTAGGAGGGAAATCAAGACTCAGAGGGAGTCCAGAAGAGAACTTCCATACGGGAAGTAGAGACTTAGAGGAGTCGAACAGAGAACTTCCAGGAGGGGAGTAGAGGAGTATCATGGCACTACATGGAGTAAGAGACTAGGATAGACTGGATGAAGCATTGAACATCGCAGTCTCGAAGGCCAGAATCTTATCGGTACTTGACATGAATCTTGTCAAGAACTTCGCCTTTAAGGTAATAGTTGTCCCAGATGACCCCAATGATAATGATAGGTACAAGGAGGTGATGGCGAGGACCAAGATCATTATCCTTGATGGGGTCAAGGATCATGTAGCACCACACACAACCGAGAAGGAAACGAAATTTGAGATGTGGGAGGCTCTGAAGAAGCTATACTAGCATACTTCTGTGTAGAGAAGAATGTTGCTTGAGAATTAGTTGAGGTCGTATCATATGAAGAAGGAAGAACCAATTGACACCTTCCTTAGAGGAGTGAATGAGATCCGAGATCAGTTGACTACTATAGGGGTGACACCAGATGAGGAGCTGATGGTGAGGACAACGCTGAATGTTGTCTCAGAAGACTCTGAGGTATTTGTGGATAACATACTGGGTAGAGGGACACTTCCACCTTGGGACGAGATGTGGGCAGCTCTTCGGCAGGAAGAGATCAAATGGCAGTTGAAGATGGGTAACAGTAGCAAGGGGATCAAAGTCAAGCAGGAGGAGGAATATGTGGCCCTAGCATCTAAGGGAAAGCAGGAGAAGTGGAAGAAGAAAGATCTCTCCAAGATCAAGTGCTTCCATTGTGGGGAGTTGTGTCATTATACAACCGAGTGTCCAAAGAAGAGGAGTAAGGGAGAGTCTTCCGAGACTAAGGCAGCGCCAACATGGGAAGAGAAGGAAGTTTTGAGAGACGATGACTGTGCCATGAGTGCACATGCACCACTTGAGCGGAAGTGGAGAGAGCTACAGTACAAGAGTCCTAAGATAGCACAAGGCTAGTAGGCTACAGCGGTGTGAGAGGCACAGGAGTGTTGTACTAGTGCAGGATGGCATAAGGAGGTGTGCAATGGTGCGAGATGCACGGAGTTGTTGTAGCAGTGCAGAGGTCAGAGAGGGAGAACTTGTTAGTGGTAAAGGGAGCTTTAGCATTAGTGGGTGTCTCTATCCCAATAAGGAGGTCAAATTTGGAGATCAATTACTTACTTCTCAATAATTGATTTGCATTGTAGCAATGGGAAGCATGATGCAACATCATGAGGGGAGGTGCAATGCAGATGCAGTGCTGGGAGAAACGACGAGTAGCAGCACGGATGTAGAGGGAGCTATCGTACAAATGCAGTAGTGGTAGTGGTAGAACCATCGACAGTAGTATAAAAAGAAGCAATGCGGAGGATGTTGGGCAAGAAGGCCTAGCATCAACACAGGTACCTATACCGGATGATTAGAGTAATACTCAGTAAAGAGTATTGCTAGAGCACAGTCCTCACTAAGAGGGAGTGCTGATTTGGGGTAGCACTAGATGTGCTCTAGTAACAAAGTTTGGTGGAGAGGTTGGGGCACATAAGATGTCCAATACCCAGAAAAGGTTTGGGAAGATTCTAAACAGTTCACGAGATATTAAAATAATTAATATTTTTAATGGAGTCCCTAAGTCTAAACTTAGGAAAAATAAAATATTAATGTGTATTAATATGAAACTGTGTTAAAATGGTCCAAAAGACATGGATCAAGCCATATCTAATCTTAGCCATTGATTAGGGACTTAATTTCTACCATTGATATGTCAATAGGAAAAGTATAAGAGGAGGCTTGACGGTCACTTGGAGAATACACTCTAGTGATCAATCATTCTATTCTCTAGAGCGGGGTTTTCTAAGGGAGATATAATTAGTGATTGGGAGATGCAGTTGAGGTCCATTTGAGTACAGAGAGACAAAGAGGCAGAGATAGTGTTGGGAGAGTAGTGCAATAGCCAAGGAGAGTGTCGTAGAGCTAGCCACGGATCACGCAGGGCCACAAAGAGGCAGTCGGGAGCTATGCAGAGCCTTAGAGAGGTCAGTGTTGCTAACACAAAGGGCCAGAGGGCTGACGCAGGGCATCCCAGGGCTGACACAGACCCATCTGGTTTGACGCAGGGCCAACGTGAGGCAAAGAGGGGCTAACACAGTCCAGAGAGAGTCTAATGCTAGGGTTTATGGGGCAGATTTTGCTGAGTAGCTATCGAAAGGATTATCCATGGTTTCAGCGAGGAGATTTGTCAAAAACTGAGAGGTATTACTTCCAAGGAGATTCTCTATTGGGTAGACCACTTTCAGCACCTAGATTGTACTATGATATTACTTAATAAGAAAACCCTGAGATAACTGCACCAGTTTCCCACATTGGGTTTTTTCCGGGGATACCAGTCCAAAAATAATGGTGTCATATGGTGTTTTTGTTTCTGTTTCTTTTAGTTTCTAATCTATAATATGTTGAGCATGCACTAGTGTTTATTTTTCAGTATTTACATTGTAAATAAGTTGTTAAGGAAAATAACAATTAGGTAGGAATAAATCAGATAAAGTGCATAGAGGGTTTCTAACTAAGTAAACTTAGAAACTTCAACACTTGGTCTTGGAGTGGCTTAGGTAGGTCAAGGGTCATGATCTTGGTATTCGTCAATTGGAATCTCTATAAGAAGAATTATGTATGGGTTTTCCTCTCCAAGAGGGAGAGGTTTTGGGCGTGGTAGAAAGCCAACACCATGTGTTCTTGTCTCTTTGTTTTGGTAGCTATTTGATGAACTAAGAAGAAACTCTCTAATAGTAAGTGAAGGCTATGCTAAGAAGAAAAGTTAAAACACCTCACACAAATAGTTATTAAGCTAAGAAGAACCATATTAATTCTAATTTCCTTAGAGGATTGGTGTATTCATCTTGGAATGGCATAGTAAGTCAAGGGTCATGGTCTTGGTGTTTGTCAATTGGAATCTCTATAAGAAGAATTATGTGCGGGTTTTCCTCTCCAAGAGGGAGAGGTTTTGGCCCTAGCAGAATGCCAACATCTTGTGTTCTTGTCTCTTTGTTTTTAGTAGCTATTTGATGAAATAAGAAACACACACTCTATAAATATCAAAGAGAAGGTTGTGATAATAAGAAAATAAAAAATGCCTCACAAATAGTTATCAAGTCAAGAATAATCTTATTAACTACATATTCCCTAGATTCTTCGACATGGAACCAGAGCTAAGGTGCTAAAGTCTAAGGAAGGGTAGAAAACAAGATTCAAGGATCAAGTTTGCATCTAAGTGAATCAAAAGTTGAGTTTTAAAAGATGTACAGTGCTGCATCTCATCTTCATATCAAGGAACACTCTCGGATATCATAGTCTTGTTGGCAATCACAGTTTTGGGTTCATACTACAAAACTCAAATCTATGTCACAAATACTGAAAGAAACCATGATATTACAAAACCACATATTGATCATCCTCTGTAATCTCGAGTGTGCAATTCTTAGGTGTACTTCATAGTCTTTGTGCTTCCAATGATGAATGGCTCAATGTAACAACCAATGATACTTCACAATAATTCTACATGATCTCAGTACACATGGATTCTTTATATCTCGGGCTCATAGTGATATTCTATACTACTATATGATTTGGGGATGTTTCTTGCAAGAACAATAATAATCTCGGATCTCCTCAATAAGAATTCAAATCGGTAGTATTATAATCTCACTTCATGGTGTCAAGATCACAGAATCTCCTTAATACAAATATCTCACACAGTTCAATTTCTCATACTTACAATATATCTTGGTTTTGCAGCAAGCAGCCTTGTTGACATCACAAGATGTCAAGTGTTTAATACTACCTTGGTAAAGTCATAGTTTTGAGATAATGTTGCTATGCAAAACTAGGATAAATCTACTTGGGCTAAAGAAGTTTTAGTTCTTCTATTATGGGCAAGTAGTGGTAAGTGATCTCAGTGCCATAAAGAGTTGATAAGTATCTACACACTACTACTAATACTCCATAGTCTATTTATGTGTCAACAATACAGTACCATATATCAATAATTATAAAGACCTAATAAGGAGTCAAAGTTCTTTAGAAATTAAGATGATCAAGTAGTTTCAAACATCATAATACATATAGCCTCGAGCAGGTTTTGTCATGCTTGGTGCTCGACAGTGCAAGGAGTCTTCGTAAGAGTTTTTCAATAATTCTCTAGCAAGAATCTCATTCAAAAAAGCATCAAGGTAAGAATCACCTCTTCATGTTCCAAGTAAGTATATTTCATGGTTATGATCTATCGTTTATTTCAATGACTTTGTTTTACAAATCGATATGTTGGTCCTTGTATAAGGAGGATATTCTCAATCTTTATAGATAGGTGAAGTCATTGAAATAGGTCTCCTTTGAATTCATGAGAAGAAACTTATAAATTCCTCTCACGCAGATAATATTGGAGACTTAAAATAAGTTGGAAGAAGAAAAGATGGTCCTTGAAGGAAAATATCAAGTAAAGGAGAAAAAGAAAATTCATGCTACTAGTTAGGATGGAAGGAGCTAAATGAATTCCATGATAAGAGGGAGTAGAATTCTTTAAGTTACCCTCTCTCTATAAAGTATCTTTATGGGCTCCTCGATCTTGCATAGAATGTGACTACAATATGTTATAGGATGTGGTGTAATATTATGGAAGTATTAGAAACAAGATCTTGTGACATCATCATGAGGGTGACTATGATTACGAGGATAAGTAAGATACCTCTGTCCAAAACTTAGGGTTTCTATGAAAGAAGGCAAGTTGTAGGCAACAACTTGGAAGAACTCAAACATTTGAAGAATGATCATCATGCAACAAAAGGGAAACATCTGCTGGATAGGGATCTTTAAGATCCTCAAGGTTCTCTGATGGAATCTTCACTAGAAGATTCATCGATCCATGGATGAAGCAAGTGTTTCAATAGAAAATCCAACCCATGGAGTTCATGAATAATGATATGCTGATATAAGAGCAATTCAAGAGGTTGAAGATCTTTCAATTAAGGAAGGTATTGAAAGAAGCATGGTCAACCTAAAGGTAAAATGAGATATGTATACTTGTATTTAAGTTTTATAATGTCATGTCGTATGGTTGTAGATCAATACTTCTATCTTGAGAAGCATGATTGAAGGAAAATGATCTCCTCCTCTAAAAGGATGCATAAAGACATAAGTCACACTAGATGAAATCAACATAATATGTCATCATATGAAATATGAGGTGGTTGACTACAATTACATAGCTCTGATTAGAAAACTCCAAAAAGAACCTCGGAATGGAAAGTTTAAAGAAGGAAGAGATCGAAAGATATATAACCTTGATGAAGGAAATCAACATCCAAAAATATCAAGAAGAATTGACTGCAAAATCTCTCGAAATATATGAAGACTCTGATGGAAAATATGTAGACCCTTGACAATAGATATCTTTGGGAGATGCGTCAGCATGAATGCAAGGTGTTGATACCTACATAAATATGTCATGATGAAAAGCCACCTAGTAATATATGATTGGATTTAATGATATACTTGATTTCTTGAATAATATATCTATAATTTCATGTAGGGCTACTTACAAGTACAACTAGCATTCATGTGATGAATGGAAGAAGCATGATGAGAAAGAAGTAGTCATATGATGAAGGTTCCTGATATGAAGAAGGCCACTTTCCATGAAGAAAGGAATGACATGACTAACTAAGGAGGAAAGTGATCGATGATTGTTTCTCTACAAGAAAGAAGCTCAACTAACTTTCATGACATCAAGGAGAAAAGTTGATCAAGCAACTGAAGGACCCATGAAGAAGAAGTTGTTGATGTATAGAAGAGTCCCTAGCTAAGAGGGAGCTCTGATAGGTCCCTGATCAATGGGGAGCTTGGATTGGATCACCCCTGATTAAAAAGGAGTGACAATTGTGTTTTTCTATCTCATGTGTCATGCACTATAATGTTGTGATTTGATTTTAGTTTCCTTTTTTGCAATTAGATATTGGATTGCTCATTTCATTGACGGTTACCTCTGAAAGCCATAGCGAGACTAACTAGCGAGGGATTGAAATATGAATGTTGTGATTTGATTTTAGTTTACTTTTCTGCAATTAGATATTGGATTGCTCATCTCATTGATGGTTACCTCTGAAAGCCATAGCGAGACTAACTAGTGAGGGATCGAAATATGAATGTTGTGATTTGATTTTAGTTTACTTTTCTACAATTAGATATTGGATTGCTCATTTCATTGACGGTTACCTCCGAAAGCCATAGAAAGACTAACTAGCGAGGGATCGAAATATAAATGTTGTGATTTGATTTTACTTTTTATTAGTTTGCAGTTTTTGATTTGTTTGAGTGCAATAGCTTGATTTTTATTTCCGTATTTAGACAAGCAACAGAGACAATGATTTCATGATCAGTATTTCATATTTTGTTTGATTGAAGTAGCTGCATACTTACACTTTTTTTTAAGTACTAATTCCATCAATAACATGTTTTAAGATCTTTTTAAGTGCTAAGTTTTAGAAGTTACCATTAGGGATATAGACCTTGTCTTGAAATCTACATCCATACTTGACCTTTAAAAGTATTCTTAAGACCTTAGAATAGGATTTCCATTTGCATTAGACACTTTAGGAAACCAACAAAAACAAAACCCAAAAACAAAATAAAATCTATAAAACAATGAAGTACGGAAAAGGTTAACTAAGCACATATGGTGCACCACACTTCATCAGTTTATGATACCGAGATTGATAATTTATGTAGAGCAATTTAAGACGTTAAATTGACTAGACAACTGTAGGCATAAAAGTACTTGATACAACAAGTCCATAGGATTTGCTACCAAGGGTTTCTAGCCGAGGAACCTGGATTAGTTTTGCAGCTGCATAAGATGATTAGAGTAGGGGGCATCTCGATAGCAATAGAAGTATTTCGAGGAGGGAAATCAGGACTCAAAGGGAGCCCATAAGAGAAATTGCAGAAAGGAAGTAGATACTTAGAGGAGTCGAACATAGAACTTCTAGGAGGGAAGTAGAGGAGCGTCATGGCACTACATGGAGTAAGAGACCAGGATGGACTGGACGGAGCATCGAACTTCACAATCTGGAAGGCCAAAATCTTATCTGTACTTGATAGGAATCGTGTCAAGAACTTCGCCTTGAAGGTAATAGTCCCAATCGACCACAATGATAATGACAGGTATGAGGAGGTGATAGTGAGGGCCAAGAGAATTATCCTTGATGGGGTCAAGGATCATGTAGTGCCACACATAGCCGAGAAGGAAATGACATTTGAGATGGGGGAGGCTCTCAAGAAGCTTTACCAGCATACTTTTGTGCAGAGAATAATGTTGTTTGAGAATAAGTTGAGGTCATATGAGATGAAGAAGGGAGAACCGATTGACACCTTCCTCATAGGACTGAATGAGATCCGAGATCAGTTGACTATTACATGGGCGACACCAGATTAGGAGCTGATGGCGAGGACAACCTTGAATGCTGTATCAAAAGACTAGGAGGTATTTATCAAGAGCATACTAGGAAGAGGGACACTTCCACCTTAGGACGAGATGTGGGAAGCTCTTCGCCAGGAAGAGATTAGACAATAGTCAAAGACAGGGAGCAATAGCAAGGGGATCAATGTCAAGCAGGAGGAGGAAGATGTGGCCTTAGTATCTGAGGGAAAGTAGGAGAAGCAGAAGAAGAAAGATCTCTCCAAGATCAAGTGCATCCACTATGGGGAGCTAGGTCATTATGTGACCCAGTGTCCAAGGAAGAGGAGTAAGGGAGAGTCTTTCGAGACTAAGGTAGCACCGGCATGGGTAGAGAAGAAATTTTTGACAGACGATGAGTATGCCATGAGTGCACACACATAACTTGAGCGGAAGTGGGGAGACATTGAGCTGTAGTCAGGTGGACTACACGCGATGAGGGGAAGGATCCTCGAGGTACCCAGCCTCTTGGATTAGACCTTGCTACGAGAGCCCTGAAGAGGAGTAGCAGGACTAGTTAAGTCAGGTAGAGACAGATGTCGATGGAGCGACAGAAAGAGCTACAATACAGGAGTCTTGAGACAATGCGAAGCTAGCAGGCTACAACAGTGCAAGAGGCACATGAGTGTTGCGCCATTGCAAGATGGCACAAAGAAGTGTGCAACAGTGCATGATGCACGAAGTTGTTGCAGCAATGCAGAGGTTAGAGAGGGAGAACTTGTCAGTGGCAGAGGGAGCTTCAACATCAGTGGGTGTCTCTATCCCAACAGGGAGGTCAGATTGGGAGATTAGTTACTTACTTCTCAGTAACTGAGTTGCAGTGGGACAGTGGGTAGCACGATGCAACATGATGAGAGGAGGTGTAGTGCTGGGAGAAAGGACCAACAATAACACGGATTCAGAGGGAGATATCGTATAGATGCAAAAATGGCAGTGGCAGAACCATGGGCAACAATACAGGATGCAGTAGTGAAGAGGATTTTGGGCAAGAAATCCTAGCATCAGCACAGGTACTGATGCCAGATGATCAGAGTAATACTCAGTAAGGAGTATTGCTAGATCACAGTCCACGCTAAGAGGGAGTGTTGATTTGGGATAGCATCAGATGTGCTCTGCCATGAAATTTGGTGGAGAGGTTGGGGCACATAAGATCTCTAATACCCAAAAAGGGTTTGGGCAGATCCTAAACAATTCAGGAGACATTAAAATAATTAATATTTTTAATGGAGTCCCTAAATCTAAACTTATGGAAAATAAAATATTAATGCGTATTAATATGAAACTATGTTAGATTGGTCCAAAAGACATGGATCAATCCAGATCTAATCTTAGCCATTGATTAGGGACTTAATCTTAGTCGTTGATATGTCAACATGAAAAGTATAAGAGGAGGCTTGAGGGTCACTTGGAGAATACACCATAGTGATGAGTTATTTTATTCTCTCGAGCAAGGTTTGCTAAGAGAGATAGAATTAGTGATTGAGAGATGCAGCTGAGGGGAATTTGAGTACAGAGAGACAGAGGTAGAGATAGTCACGGGAGAGTAGCACAGTAGCCAAGGAGAGTGACACAGAGTTAGCTAGGGATCACGCAGGGCCACACAGAGGCAGTCGAGAGCTGTGGAGAGCCTTAGAGAGGCCAGCGTTGCTGATACATAGGGCCAGAGGGCTAACACAGGGCATCCCAGGGCTGACGCAGACCCATCCTGGGAGATGCATTGCTAACGTGAGGCAACGAGGGGCTGACATAGTCCAGGGAGGGGCTGACACTTAGGTTTCTAGGGAAGATTTGTGCTGAGTAGCCCCGAGAAGGATTATCCAAAGTTTAAGTGAAGAGATATGTTAGAAAATGAGAGGTATTACTGCCAAGGAAATGCTTTGCTGGGTAGGCCAGTTTCGGCACCCAGATTGTACTTTGATATTGCTTAATAAGAAAACCCTCAGATAAGTGCACCGATTTTCCCACATTAGGTTTTTCCAGGGACATTAGTCAAAAAATAGTGGTGTCATTTCTGTTTCTTTTAGTTTTTTTATATTTATTATGTTGAGCATGCACTAGTGCTTATTTTCAGTATTTACATTGTAAATAACTTGTTAAGGAAAATAACAAGTAGGTAGGAATAAATCAGATAAAGTGCATGGAGGGTTTCTAACTAAGTAAACTTAGAAACTTCAACACTTGGTCTTGGAGTGGCTTAATTAGGTCAAGGGTCATGACCTTGGTATTCATTAATTGGAATCTCTATAAGAAGAATTTTGTATGGGTTTTCCTCTCCAAGAGGGAGAGGTTTTGGCCGTGGTAGAAAGCAAACACCATGTGTTCTTCTATCTTTGTTTTGGTAGCTATTTTATGAACTAAGAAGACACTCTCTAATAAGTGAAGACTATGCTAAGAAGAAAAGTTAAAACACCTCACAAATAGTTATTAAGCTACGAGGAATCACATTAATTCTAATTGCCCTAGAGGATTGATGTCTTTGTCTTGGAATGGAATAGTAAGTCAAGGGTCATGGTCTTGGTGTTCGTCAATTGGAGTTTCTATAATAAGAATTATGTGTGGGTTTTCCTCTCCAAGAGGGAGAGGTTTTGGCCTTGGAAGAATGCCAACATCTTGTGTTCTTGCCTCTTTGTTTTTGGTAGCTATTTGATGAAATAAGAAACACACACTCTAATAATATCAAGGAGAAGATTGTGCTAATAAGAAAATAAAAAATGCCTCACAAATAGTTATCAAGTCAAGAAGAATCTCATTAACTACATGTTCTCTAGATTCTTCAACATGAAATCAGAGCTAAGGTGCTAAAGTCTATGGAAGGGTAGAACAAAGAATTCAAGGATCAAGTTTGAATCTAAGTGATTCAAAAGACAAGTTTGAAAAGATGTACGGTGATGCATCTCATCTTCATATCAAGGAACACTCTCAAATATCATAGTCTTGTTGGTAATCACAATTCCAAGTTCATACTACAAAACTCAAATCTATGTCACCAATGGTGAAAGAAACAATGATATTAGAAAACCACATATCAATCATCGTCTACAATCTAGAGTGTGCAATTCTTAGGTGTACTTCATAGTCTCTATGCTTCCAATGATGAATGGCTCGATGTAACAACAAATGATACTTCACAATAATTCTATATGATCTCAGTACACATGGATGCTTTATGTCTTGGGCTGACAGTGATATTCTATACTACTACATGATTTAGGAATGCCACTTTTGGAAGAACAACAATAATCTCAGATGTCCTCAATAAGAATTGAAATCGATAGATTTATAATCTCACTTCATGATGTTAAGATCACAGAACCTCCTCAATACAAATATCTCACACAGTTCAGTTTCTTATACTTACAATATATCCTGGTTTTGCAGCATGCAGCCTTGGTGACATCACAAGATGTCAAGTGTTGAATACTACCTCAGTAAAGTCACAGTTTGGAGATAATGTTGCTGAGAAAAACTAGATAAACATACTTGGGATAAAGAAGTGTTAGCTCCTCTATTCAGGAAAGAAATGCTAAGTCTCAGTGCCATAAAGAGATTATCAATATCTACACGTTGCTGCTAATACTCCACAATGTGTTTATGTGTCATTAATACTATACCATATATCAATAATCATAAAGACCGAATAAGGAATCAAAGTGCCTTAGAAGTTAAGATGATGAAGTAGTTTTGAAAATCATAATAACATGTAGTCTCGAGCAGGTTTTGTCATGCTTGGTTTTGGATAGTGCAAGGAGTCTTGGTAAGAGGTTTTCAATAATTCTCTAGAAAGAATCTCATTCAAAGAAGCATCAAGGTAAGGATCTCCTCTTCATGTTCCAAGTAAGTATATTTCATGGTTATGATCTATCTTTTATTTAAATGACTTTCCTGTACAAATCAATATGTTGGTCCTTGTATAAGGAGGATATTCTCAGTCTTTATAGATAGGTGAAGGAATTGAAATAGGTATCCTTTGAATTCATGAGAAGAAACTTTTAAATTCCTCTCACGTAGATAATATTGGAGACTTCAAATAAGTTGGAAGAAGAAAAGATGGTCCTTAAAGGACAATATCAAATAGAGGAGAAAAAGAAAATTCATGCTACTGGTTAGGATG
>APFE030913383.1:1587-12913 GCA_000404065.3 Pinus taeda
CACAGAAAAATAAACAATGCGAGAGCATAACACATAAAAAACACATATACACAGGTATTTTCGCCTGGATCCCAAAACCGGGACTACCAGCTTGATTTTTCATTATGTTCCTTTCACTGTTACAATACATATTTATACATGCCGAAGCATCTAATACCATGGACCGAAAAACCATCACGTCCAATACCGTGGACCAAAAAACCATCGATCTAATACCATGGACCGAAAACCATCGCGTCCAAAAAACATGTGCGAATATCATGCACAAAACCATAGGTGGGTCCACCCAACCTAACATAGGGTCCAAAACCAAAATTTTCTGGGGCGTTGCCCCGAACCCCAGAAAGTGGGGTTACGGGTACCCCTCAAACACCCTGTTAACTATGTGGAAAGAATATAACACAACCCAACATATTTAGATCATGAAAGTTTGTACAAATATTAATCATGCCTTTCTTCTTTAGAATGGGAATAGGGTTGGACACCCATGTGGTGTACTTAATAAGATAAATGAATATAGCCTCCTTGAGCTCATCGATTTTGGCTTTAATAACATTACACTTGGAAGGATGGATAGGCCTTTTCTTTTCCCACAGTATAATGGCACCACGCCATGTCTCAATATGATGCTCTACAATGTTGGGATCAAGTTTGGGGATCTCATAATAAGATGAGGTGAAAACATCATGGATTATTTGAATAACTTGGTGTAGGCTTCAATTTTTCCAGTGTACATTGTGCCCCTAATGTGACATTTTCTTCAACCCCTAGTTTATTCGAAATGTTAATCTTGATGGTAGGGGAAATTTTGGCCATGGGTGAAAGCGTCAAGTTAGGTTACATTTTTTGGCAAAAGATGGTGCATTTGGGTGGAAAAAACAATGGCTGGATCGAGCCATTTAAGCAGTTCGTCGAGCCTTTTCTGAGTTCTCGATCCAGCCCCTTTGGTGCTAAAATAGAAGCATGATTGAGGGATAATAACTAACCCTTGATCAATCTATAAGGATATATTGAGCCATACTTCCTCATTGAGATTTAGGGCTCGATAAATCAATAAGGCTCGATTGAGCCCTTCTTTTTAAATATGTAGTGCTCTCGTAGTCTACGTGGGCCATTTGCACAGACTGTAGGACCTTGACAAAGAGTTTGAGAATAGCTTGATTGAGATTATTGAGATTGATCAAGAAATGCAACATTCAAATGAATCTCTCCAACCACCCTTGTCTTTCTTATTTAATTTTTTTTGGAAAATGTAACAAATCAATTAAGAAAATTAACCAAACCATGAAACCCTTTGTCTTTCTTATTTTCTTTTTTTGCAAAATCCAACAAATGAAATATAAAAAACAATGAAACAATGAAATCATACAAAAACTAGAAAACCACAAAAAACGCCCTTAAAAGAAACTTAGAAAATCACAAAACTCAGAAAGAAAATCTTCAAAACCTTCAAAACAACCTAGAAAACACTTTGAAACCATATATATATTATATAATAAAGTATATAATATATATATATATATATATATATATATATTATATATAAATATATATATATAATTATAAAATAATTAATTAATTATTTAATTAGGTTTTAAATTTATTTCTTACTTGCAATGTTGTGTATAAATGCATATTTCCCTAATTTTGAATGTAAAAATATTTTTTCCTAATTATTTTAGGTTTTAAACTTTTTTTAGGATTTTGTGAAATAAATTTTCAATTTTTTTCTTATTTTATTTTATTTAAAACGCATTTTAAATTTCTAGCAAATTTGACAAAAAATATACCCCAAAAAACTCCAAAATAGAAAACAAGAAAACTATAACCAACAAATAAGTAAATTATAAGATTAAGATTGACATGATGAATATTGTCACACCCATGAGTCATGCGTGTGACGTACGACGGGTTGGGGTGACGCTCGCTCGGTTAAACGCGATGACCAGGCATGCGATGAGTTGGTAGGAAATGAGTTGGTGGGCGACGAGCTGGTGTGATAAGTCGGTCGATGACAAGTCAGTGAGCGGGCGAGTTAGTTGCGACGATATGGGACGATGCGACACGTTGGAGTGCAATGAGCTAAGAGAGGAAACAATTTGGCTAAGTATGGAACATTGTGATGACAAGCTTATACAATGCATGTTTGGGTAGGTGGACTTGATCAGCTATTATATGGGGGTGAGTTGATGTGAAGATGGGGTACGACGGAAAAATTGAGAGGTCGACATGGGGAGGCTAACCCACCTTCATACTTGAGGAAAGTGTATAAGTTCTAACCCAAAATGGATTTTGGATAGATTCCTAAGTCAAGGTGTTCCTCACAGAGGAAAAATGAAAGTCTAAGGAAGTTCCTAGAACTAGCACCATTGCAGAGACCATCTCATTCTAAATCTACTCCAACTCGAATAGGAAAAAATAGACTTAGGATGCAAAAGTTATAAGAGAAAGAAGATGCCTTGTTCTTTGGGAAAAGAGGAAAACATTATTTGAAAATGGGCAAATACCCTTATAAGGGAAAATCACATCGCATGAGGCAAATAGGAGGACTTAAGGTTTGGTGGAACGCATCCTCAATCAACGACCTCCAATGATCAGATTGGTGGGTTATATCAAAGGTAGGCGGTGTATACCCAAGGAAAATGTCCTGGGCGATGCGATATTGCGATATGCCAATCACCTAAATCGGTCGATCGACATTGGCGGTGGCCATGACATGAGGCAATGGTGGGACCCCCATGCTGAGCGATGTTGCAATCACCAATATTATTGAATCGAAATTAGCGATGCCATGAGGCAAAGGCTTGACCGAGGGCCAAGAGATATCACAATTGCTGATATTGGCATCAGTAGATCATGTCAGCATAGGCCACACCATATGGCTTACCCTGGGTCCACATGATATTGTGACTTGTGATACATATCCAGACCCGACGGGTTTATGAATGAAAATATATAATACGTCAAGTCCGCCATAATGTCCTCCGACGAGATTTTGCAATGTTTAATGTATTTTTGAAGGTACAAAAGAAAACCATGGAACCTGCCTATCGGACATATGATGGCAATTTAAAATGTGGACTGGATAAAGGATAAGGCAGAATTCATAATATTTGAAGTCCAAAGAAAAGTAGATTGACGATTTTTCCTGTGTTTTAGGGTTTTTCTCTCTGTTAATAGAGAACGCTATTCTGGGGGATTTCAAAGGTCTAAAGGTCCTTTCCATTGTGGAACATGTGGCCACCTCCCCTAAAGACGTTATGAAGTGATTGCTAACACTTAGAACATGGATTTGAGCCAAAGAGGCCAGAAGCCACAAAGCCCGAGAAAGAAAATGAACAGACAATGTCGATTGGCTAAAATCCACAGAATGATAGAAAAGGAAGATAATAAGTAGCACTGAGACAGGAGCAAAAGAAAACTAAGACAAAGCAGGAAGTTAGGGCAATTGAGAGAGAGAGAGAGAGCTCAACTCAGGAGAGGGAACGAAAAAAATCAACACAGAAAGCAAAAGATGAAGCACAAAGTAGCGAAGCAAGTCACTTGGGGTTCAAGTGAAAGGCTAGAGAGTTGTAAAGTGTAGAGAACTGTAAATTACAGAGAGGCAAAGAAGCTAGAGCTAAAGAGCCATAGCCAAGAGCGAGAGCGAGAAAGCCGAGAGCTTCAAGAGCCAAGAAGAGATGGTGTTCTCAACCCATTGTTCTTGTGTAAAATAGTGGAGTTAAGCAAAGAGCTTGTAAAAGGACCTACCATAATCCTAGAGAGCCTAGTTAAGTTCACTAGAGCTCAAGGAGATGTAGCCCAAGAGTTCTGGGTGAACTCCAACTTAAATTCATGTTTTTGTGTTTTTTTTGTTGCTGCATTATTTACTGTAATATATATTTATATATCAGTTTCAACACAATAATTTATATCACCTTAGCAGTTTAAAACAAATACCAACATACACCTTAATATTAAGCACTTACTAATTCTGCATTGGTTAATAAATAGGACTTGGGAATATTTAAAGCTTTGGGAGTGGGAGAGGTTCTTATAAGTTGGACAAGAATCCTAAGTGCCCCATTTTCGGATCATGTGGTATCAGAGCTTAAGTTTGATTAAACCCACCTTCAAAGGAGGTTATATGAGAATGCTTGATTGACACAACAAATATTGCTTGTGTGAGAGGCTTTTGGGAAGTCAAGGATTGATTGTTGATTTTCTGATTGATGTATGCTAGTTGTCGACTAACTACTTTCTGAATTTGTAGAGGTGAAGGGAAAGTTGTTGATAGCTTAGTCCAGTAAGGAGAAGAAGGAAGAAGGGCTAAAGGAATTATTCTATTCCAAAGGACCTCAAAGCAATCCTTGAAGCACAAAAGGTTTGTTGCAAAAGTTTGCTTAATAAAACACTTTATTAATATTGTTTGAAGTTATTTTGTTCATTGTTATAATGACAACTTCTACAAGTAAGTCCTCGAATTCTTCTTTCTTCATCACAATACTCTTTGATGAAGATATGAGGCAAGACTTTTCAACCATGATGGATATGGTGAGAGAAATGTATGAGGATGGAAGGAAGAGCAACATACTTAGAGAGCAATTGAATTCCATGAAGGAAGAGAAGTAGTTGCTTTCTTACAAATTGCAGGAAATGGAGAGGCAACTTCATATTGCAAATATGAACTTGAAAAGGATGCATGAGTTAGAGACACAGCTCTTTGTTGCCCAAGAAGCCTTAGTCAATTATCAGTTTGAAGAAGAGTTAAACCATTCGAGTTTGTCTTCAAAATTCTTTGATAATGCTTATATTGGTTCTTTTGAAAAACATACTATAGGCATGGGTTCCACGCTAATTTCCAAGATGGGCTATGAACGAAAGGGCTTGGGAAAGCATCCACAAGGTATTGTTGAACTAGTAATGGTTGATGAAAGGCCTAAGTATTTCGGTCTTGGCTATGGAAAATCTTATGGAGAGAGTTCCAAAGCTGCCATGAAGGCCATTGAAATAGCTCCAGGGAGGGGTTGCAATGCATAGTGTGAAAATTATGTTGAGGAGCAATGGAATAGCTTGAAACATCACTTGCAGGATGTAGGTGTACAGAAACACACACTTGAACCAGAGAGTTGTGGAAACTCTAACAACCTTGAAGAGATTGATGGTGTTCCAAAGGGATTCGCTTCTTCATTTGCTTCACCTCCTCTTGAAGGCAATAAAGGTGAAAGAGGCCGGTATAAATCTGGTTCTAAACACATCCCCTATGATTTTGTAAAGCATGGTAAATTTCCACACAAGCATGGGTAAAAAATTGCATGTTACTTTTTTGGTTTAGATAACCATCATGATTGTAGATGTTGGAAGATAATGGCCACATATAGTAAAATTCTGAAGGAAAAGAAGCAAAAAAACAAAGGTCCATTAGACAAGGCAAATCATGTTGTCAAGAGGATGCACATGTGTTGCACTTACTGCCATAAGCAAGGGCATCTTGTTGAGAGGTGTTGGACTCTGAATCCAACAATGCTTCCACCAAAGTTGAAGAAAGTGGAAAGATAAGATGGTAGAAATGAAAAGGAATTTTCCATAAATAATGTTTTTCAAAATGATTCACATGTTGATAACAATGTGCAGACAAATGAAAAACCTTTGAACTGGATTGGTAAGAAATGGTTAGAGTGTTTTGCCAATTATGGATTGCATGTCTATTGGTGCGTCTATTTGCATTTCTTTGTTGATGAGATAAAAGTTGTAGGTTTCTACTAAGATGGTGAGTGGAAAAGATTGAGTGGGAGACTCACTTTGTTGCTGCAACATTATATTTCATTTCAACTTCAAAAGTACAATGTGCTTAAGTGAAAGTTGAAGGATGAAATACATGCACAAGAATGATGTGCATGAACACAGGGATGCTCATGTTTTCCATGTTTTGAACATGTATGTGTAATTAACTTGAAGGATTGATTGCTTTAAACATGGATGTATGTTAACTTTAAAGAAGTTCACTTGGCTTCCAAGATGGAGATAGAGATGAAATGTTTTATCTTTTGAAAAGAGTCCTAATGGTCTTTTTCTACATGCTTGACTTGAAAAGTCATTTGTTTTTAAAGGCATGTTTTGTGGGTTTGTTTTATAGTCCATAATTTGTATGCAGATACAAGACATGGAGGTGTTCACAAGATGTCAAATCTGTTTCTTTTGTTGAAGCAGGAGTTTAGTCCATCGAGTAGTTGTTTGTATATCTTTTGTTGTTACCAGTTGTTGTTGGTAGCCTTTCAAATAGGTACCAATGATTGTTTTGTGCAGCAAATGAACTTCACATTTGTTTAAGCTACCCTGGATCAATGATCAGGGTAGGGAAATACAAACTACCTTCTATGACCATTTCAGTAGAAGTTTTGCAGGAAGGCAAGGAGGAATAGAGTTCTTCTGAAGAGGACCAACTCATCCAAGAAGGACAGTGGTCAGAAAATTTGGTTCAGAGGCACTATGCAAGGAAAGTGTAGGGAGGCTGAACAAAGAGGGTTAGTCACTCTCATTTACTGTTCAGGTTAGTATATTAGTCTTTTGGAGACGAAAAGTTCCTTTAGTGGGAAGGCATGATCCAAAATGGATTTTGGATAGATTCCTAAGTCAAGGTGTTCCTCACAGAGGAAAAATGAATGTCCAAGGAAGTTCCTGGAACTAGCCCCATTGTAGAGATCGTCTCGTTTTGAATCTGCTGCAACTCAAATGGGAAAAAATAGACTTAGGATGCAAAAGTTATTGTAGAAATATGCCTTTTTCTTTGGGAAAAAAGGCAAAAAATCCTTTAAAAATGGGAAAAAGACTATTATAAGGGAAAATCGCATCGCATGAAGAAAAATCGGAGAACCTAAGGTTGGGGGGAAGGCACCGCCAAACAACAACCTCCAATGATCAGATCGGCAGGTCGGATTGTAGGCAGGAAGTGTATACCCAAGTCAAAGGTCCCGGGCAATGAGATATTGTGATATGCCAATCACCGAAATCAGTTGATCGGCATTAGTAGTGGCCATGACACGAGGCAAAGGTGGGAACCCCGCACCAAGCGATGTTGTGATTGTGGATCACAATCGGCGATGCCACGAGGCAAAGGCGGGACCCTGGGCTAACTGATGTCACAATCACTGATATCAGCATTAGTGGATCACGTCGACATAGGCCATGCCATATGGCTCACCCGGGTCCAAACCATATTGCGACTTGCGATACATATCTAGACTCGATGGGTTTATCAATGTAAATATATAATATGTCAAGTCCGTCATAAGGTCCTCCAATGGGATTTTGCAATGTTTAATGTATTTTTAAAAATACAAAAGAAAACCACGAAATTCACCTATGTGACTTGCGATGGTGATTTAAAAGGTGTACCTGATAAAATATAAGGGGGAATTCATAATATTTGAAGTCCAAAAAAACGACAGATTGACGATTCTTCCTGTCTTTTAGTGTTTTTCTCTGTGTAAACATAGAATTCTATTCTAGGGGATTTCAAAGGCCTGAAGATCCTTTCCATTGTGGAATAGGTGGCCACCTCCGCTAAAGACATTATGCAGTGATTGCTAATGCTAAGAAGAGGGATTCGAACGGACATAGGCTAGAAGCTAGAGAGAATGAGAGGGAAAATTAACAGACAACATCGATTGGCTAAAAGCCACATAATGAGACAAAAAGAAGATAATAAGAAGCGCTAAGACACGAGAAAAAAACTAAGCCAAAGCAGGATGCTATTGCAATTGAGAGAGAGAGAAAACTCAATTGAGCAAAGGGAATGAAAACAAGAAACACAGAAAGAAAACGTTGAAGTGCAGAGCAACCAAGGGAGTCACTTGGAGTTCAAGTGAAAGGCGAGAGAGCTGTAAATTGCAGAGAGTTAAATAAGCCAGAGCCAAAGAGCTAGAGCCAAAGCCATAGCCAAGAGCCAGAGCCAAGAGCTAGAGCTAAGAGCGAGAGCGAGAGCGAGAGCTGAGAGCTAGAAAACTGAGAGCTTAAGAGCGAGGGAGAGATTGTGTTGTAATCCCATTTTTCATGTGTAAAACAATGAAGTTGAGCCAAGAGTTTGTAAAAGGACCTGCCATAATCCTAGAGAGCCTAGTCAAGTTCACTAGAGCTCAAGGAGATGTAGCCCAAGAGTTTTGGGTGAACTCCACATTAAATTGTTGTCTTATGTGTTTGTTTTATTGTTGCATTCTTTACTGTTATATGTTTCTATATATCAGTATGATCACATTAATTTACAGCACCTGAACAGTTTAAAGAAAATACCGACATACACCTTAATATTAAGCCCTTATTAATTCCACATTTGTTAATCAATAAGACTTGGGAATATTTAAAGCTTTGGGAGTGGGATAGGTTCTTGTAAGCTGGAAAAGAATCCTAAGTGCCCCAGTTTTCGATCAAGCTAGGAGGTTGCACTTGAGGAAGGAGGCATCATTCAACAAGTTCAAAACTCCAAGGCGAGCTCTAACGAAGGGTTGAAGATTTAAGGAAGCGAAAATGAATAAGGGAAAGGTGCAGGCGGGCTCTTGACCATACCTTCGAGCCAAGGAAGAAAGTAGAACTGAGTTTTGAGTGGCAGGTCACAGGCAAGGTAAGTCTACCTTGCAAGTGAACCACTAAGGGCATCGCTGCATGGTGGGGCATGCCTACCTGACAAGAAAACTCTGAAAGGAGTTAATGCATGGATAGGTGACCTTGCCCAGAATGGCTAGTTGCAGAAGGTTGAAAAAATTACAAGTGTAGGTCTGCAGTGTGGTGAATGCCGAGAGCTATGGGTCACGACATGGAAGTTTAATGAGTTGCAAGAGTTACAGACAAGTCACAAAATTGCAATGATCTGCAAGAGCTACGAGAGACGTATGATCACAGAACTCACATGAATGAGTGTGGAGGGCGACCCGGGTGTGCACCTCCACCCGATGAGCTGCGGGCGACCCGACTCGGCAATGCTCGGGGCTCCTATATGATAGTTGGGCACTATTGAATGGTGCAGGCTGAATTGTTGGGTTTTGATAGAATTGTAGAGGTGAAACCTAGGGTTCCCTCATAAAGGTTGTACTTGTATATTTACATGTAAAAGATTATTATTATCATTATTTGGCCAGACTCTAACCAAGGAGTTGTCCCTCCCATTAAACAAGATTGTATTTGTTGTGCATATGTTTATAAATGATCATGGTGAATGTATTTCCACTATGTTAAAAAGATGAATGCTTACTAAAATTTGAAAAATATTCTAAGCATTGAATGTTAGGCATAGTCTGTACTTGACAGTATTGTTGAAAAGAAATTGGGTAGCGGTGTTGCACCTTCCTTTGTGCGGTTGAAATACTACCGCCACGATAGGATCATGATAGATGGTATCAAAGGCCTGATTCAGAGAATGAGTTGAATTTGATCCCATTGCGCTTTGTGACAAAGATCAGAGCTTGATTCAGAGAATCGAGGTTTGTAGATTGAAGTGTTACTACTACACTTCGTGATAGGTTTAGTAGGGGTGAAGCATTGTGCTTAGGCCAAGCTAAATAACATTACATGGCAAGTTGGGAAAAATTCCAAGGGAGGATCTTTCTTACCTTATATAGGTTGAAGCTGATCAAAGAAGAGAACCGACAGATTTGATTTGAACTTTTATTCTTGGAGAAAAATGTTGAAAATGAAAGTCTTCAACTTGGTTGGGAAATGCAGCAAGATGTAGTTGTAGATTGTGATGATGAATAAGAGGAAGTCCTGGTGTATGAAGATGTTGTAGATGTGATGATGATGAAGGAAGAACTTGAGGCAATTACAGTAGCTCAAGTTAGACCAACATCGTACATTTTGTAGATATTGATGAGTGGGGACACTCACATGGAGGAGCCTCATGATGAAGTAAGAACTACTTTTACTTGTGTTCCATTGGTGATTTTGGAGTATGGGCCATATGCAGTGAAGGGAAAAAATAGTTTTCCAATGTGATGGACAATATTATCATGGATGCCTATGATGATACCTTATGTGGAGAAGCAAGGACAATTGACTATTGGAGAATTTGTTGGAGCAATGTGTGACCTCATGGAGCGGCATGAAAATGCTCATGACAATGGAGAACATTATGATCATTACGAAGGATGGGTCATGCTTTAGCCATATGGATAATTGGATAAGTTCCCGGCATGAATCATGGACATATTGGAGAAAGGGCACACACTTGAAGTTTTGATGATACTTGGGTGGACTTCTTCATGGTCAGGACCAAGAGGGAGTCTTGGTGGACCCTTTAGTGTGGGAGGTATGATGGAAGGGACTTATTCGACATGCTGTGATATGACTTGATGATATATATGGTTTGAGCGACTGAGGGAACTAGACCTGATTAAGGACTTGCATGAGATGACCAATCTCGTGATGGGTCTACTTAGTTGGAAAAAATGGGCAGCTTGAGTCATGGACATTGAGTTGGATAGATGGAGCATGAGAGACACTATGCAGGGACATTATGCAGGTGCACTTGTAGATGTCACTTATGAACATCTAATAAGGAGTGCCAAAGCAATGATGTTATGCAGATAGATTTGTTGATGTGACATGGAAACATTTTACTTATGAGTTGATGGAGATGTTGTGCAGTATTGTACAACAATGCCATAGACTCGTTGGATTTGTGAGCAGTCTATGAGAGCATTCCTACTACATGGAGAGTTGAGGCATATTGAAGGGACCTTTGAGGCCAGGACATGTATGCTTACCACGATGTTAGATGGAGATGATTCATAGGAGTTCATGATCACTTGAGATTGTTGCACCCATTGGAGACTTCATATTATAGTGGACTTGGAGGATCTGATGCATTGAGGAGCTCAGGTCAATGCTTTATTTGAGTTTGATGTAGTATCATGATCATACATTTGAGCACATTTATGGGTGTGTTTGGGAGAGTGACGTGATGGGGATGATCGAGATTAGACACTTTGGAGTTGATGGAGTTGCAACGATGATGATGTTGTGGTTCTTAGACCATAACATTGAGCCGTGGAAGAAAGTACAACCAAGTTTCAGGTGGCATGTCACAGGAGGGGAATGTCTGCCCAACGGGCGAACCATTGAGGGCATCATGTGTTGGGTCCCCATAATACTAGTGATTACCCCATTACTATTGTAGTTTTACCCCTTATTAATATTGTTGTGACCTTATTGTGCCCATATTGTTACTATTGTGCCCCATAGAAGCCCACTATTGTTATTATTGTGCCCTTACATTATTATTGTTATGTAGGCTCTGATTATGTTATGACCCCTTAGACTCCTATATATAGAAAGTAGGTCTTTTCATTTGTATCAT
>APFE030913412.1:0-16893 GCA_000404065.3 Pinus taeda
GGGTACGCACCCCATAAATGGGTTACCCGCGTATTTGGACGCGGTCCCCGCACGGCATACCTGCGGGTACGCACCTCCTGAACTGTTCTCCTGCGTACTTCTTTATTTTCATCAAAATGAGAGCCATGCCATGGGTGTTTGCCATCAAGTACAACATCTGAAATCATACCAGAACCATAATGCCAACAGGAACTTGTTCAGGGAATGGACCACGGCCAGGAACTCTTTGTCGGTTACAATATAGTTCATTTCTGCCTTGGACAGGTTTTTGTTGACAAAGTATATGGCATATGGAAGTCAAGACCACGTTCTTGCATGGTTAGATCAAAGAATAGGTCTATGTGGAACAACCTGAAGGATTTGAGATTTATGATCGAAAATATCATGTATGCAAGTTGAAGAAGGCTCTCTATGGGCTGAAGCAAGCACCTCGAGCATGGTAGGAGAGGATCGATAGCTACTTGATGAAGCTGGGATTCACTAGGACTGAAGCCGATCATAACCTTTACTTTAAGGTTGAAGATGACAAGCCTCTCATACTGGTGTTGTATGTGGATGACTTCTTTCTAATAGGTGCAGACCCTCTCATTCACAAATGTAAGAGGGATTTGGCTTCTAAATTTGAAATGAAGGACCAAGGACTTGAAGTACGGTAGAAGCTAAGGGAAATTGTCCTATCTCAAGGAAAATATGTGGTAGTGATATTGGAAAGATTTGGTATGATGGATTGCAAGCCTATGACTACCTCGAGGATCTTAACTTTTAGGAGTTATATGGTAGTGATGTCGAACCAGATTTGGGAAATGCCTTTGAGTTTCATACACTCATTCACATTAATGTTCTTAGTGAACCTCCGTCTGAACATATGTTTTGTAGTTAGCATTGTGAGCTCATATTTGGTTAAGCCTCACTGAATTGATGCGAGGAATCTTCTAAGATATCTTCATGGCACAATTACTAATGGATTGAGATACACTGTTGGAAATATGAAACTACATGATTATTTGAATGCTGATTAGGTAGGTAGTGTGGAGGATCACTGGAGCACTTTTTAGTGTTGTTTGTCTTTAGATTCTGCTTCGATATAATGGATGAGAAGGAAGTAGAAGTCGGTTGCCATAAGCACCACCAAGATCGGATACATATCTACGAGTATGATCTTGTATGGAGCTGCCTAGTTGGGGAAAATTTTCATTGAGTTGTTTGAACACATACCACTATGATTCTCTGTAACAACCAGAGGTGGGATTCAATTATTGAGGAATATCGTATTTGTCGATTTCTTTAGTATATAAACATCATCTAGGATATGGTAAGTCGATGAGTAAGGAGGCTCCATCACATTAAGATGATGTACACGTTGATACACCTTGTCAAATCCCTGAGGAAAGATCTAATCTGTGATTTTCCCAAATGACTTCGAGTCATCAAGAAACCCTTGTACAAGGGTCCTGTATGTTGCATACATTGAGCTCTAGGAGCTCTGAGGGCTTGCGGTTCTTACTGGAGCAACATACAACCACAGGGTGAGTCACCCTCCCCTTGTGGTGTGCACTGGAACAAGATGATTCGCTCTCTTGTGAAACAAGATGATTCGCTCTCTTGTGGGACAAGATGATTCACTCTCTTATGGAATAGGATGATTCACTCTCCTCTGTAGCAAGATGATTAATTCTCCTATGAGGCTTGGATTGATGTGTCCTCCATGGTGATTGTAGCAGGATTGATGTGTTCTCCTGTGAGGCCTGGATTGATGTGTTCTCCATGGAAACCTAGATTGATGTGTTCTCCATGGCAATTGTAGCAGGATTGATGTGTTCTCCTATGAGGACATGATTGATTAGTTCTCCTGTCGAGGCATCCTACCCATGCAGAGGACTCATGGGAAGTACCTCTCATCTGATCAATGAGTATGGAAATGAAGTTAGGGACCATAGTAGTACTGATGGATGCATTGTTGTATCTACCGTACTGCCTATGCTAGGATGACCTTCATTGATTTGGGATCAATGATATTAGTGTAGGACGAGTTGTAGGAGTTGTACCATACTATGACACTTACTTCGGGTTGGTTGAGACTGGTTTGGGACCAGTGGTACATACTCTGAGACTGACTTCGTGTTAGTGCAGTACTGGTCTGGGACCAGTGAGAGTGGTACATACTATGACGCTGACTTTGGGTCGCTTGAGACTGGTCTGAGACCAGTGGTAGACTCTCTGAGACTGCAATACTGGTCTAGGACCAGTGGTAGGAGTGGTACTTACTATGAAGCTGACTTCGGGTCGGTTGAGATTGATCTGGGAGTAGTGGTATGCACTCTGAGACTGACTTTGAGTCAGTGGAGGATGATACTGGTTTGGGACTAGTCGAGTTGTACTCACTATGACAATGAATTCAGATTGGTTGAGACTGGTCTAGGACCAGTGGTACATACTTTAAGGCTGACTTTGAGTTAGTATGATACATCCTCGATCATTTCTTCTTCTTCATAATTTGGACAAAAGCAAAGCATAACAGAACAAAGTAGAGTAGTGCATAATAGAGCAGAGCCATAGAGATCGGTACAAGTCAGAACAAGACAAAGTAGAATAGGTAGAATAGAGTAGATCAGGGCAAGTGTCAGGCTGTATAGGATAGTGCATTTGGTGGATGAATAGTAACGACCAATAGACAGATTGCAGACGAAGGTCTCCCTAGTTGAGAGGGAGTGTTAAAATTGGAAACTAGGGCAAAACTTCATGTGAGTCATCTTATTCATGGCTGATAATATTTTTATTAGATTCCTCTCATGAAGAGGTCTAGGATTGATATAAATATCATCTAATTCCGATAAGTATTCATGGAGATATGATTTTATTTTGATTATGGAATTATTATCAAGCCGACCCACAACTCGTGTAGGCTCAAAATCCCAATAGTCACATCTATTCAAACACCAACACCGTGCATAAATAAAAGATGACTTTTCCTCATTTGCACTCACTCATCTCATCACATCTCTCTCTCTCTACTACGTAGAAAAGAGTGTCTTCTCTACTGCGTAGAAAAGGGTCTCTCTCTCACACATGTGAAACTCGAAGCTGTCGAAACTGAAGCTGCAACTGTAGAAGTAAAGATTGACCTACGTGGACTAGAAGATCTCCTCATCTGAACTATGTTGTAGGTTCATCTAAACCTCCTCTAAAAGCCACAACTTTTGGTGGTGGAATCAAGTCAATCCAACAGATGGTTTGCAAGATATCGTCTGCCCTAGTTTGAAGCCAGAAGCTGCCAAAACTAAAGCTGCAAATGCAGAAGTAAAGATAGACCTGCGTGGACTAGAATATCTTTTAATATGAACTATGTTGTAGGTTCATCTGAACCTCCTCTAGAAGCCGTAACTTTTGGTGGTGGAATCATGCCGATCCGACAGTCAGTTTGTGAGATATCATCTGCCCTAGTTTGATGATGAAGCCACTAATGTTGATGGTGCTCGTCTAGGGTTTCCTACTATTGATATAAATTAGATTTATTGTACTATTTCTCTCTGCTAAATTATTGAAGATAAAAGAAGATTTGATCAAAGGGTTTCCCCACATATTTCGGGGTTTGTCCCTAGCTAGCCGCCACATCTTGTGTCTCTTGTCTTGGCTTGTTTTCTGTCGATCGTTTAATGTTCTATCGTTTAATGTTGTATTTGTGTAATTTCGGATCTACAAGGTCTAAAATTTCATCCCGCGATATCCCTCTTAGTCCTCTTTCCAACCCCACAAGTCTGATCAACATCGGATTCTCCAAGAAAGCATTAATCCAAATCTTCAGTGATCACGAGATTATAGATTAGTTCGGTAGAGTGAACTTGTACGAAGTTCCAGAAGTCACTATTTCAACCTTCACACCTGAAAACAATACATAAAATACTACAGTCTATCATCTTTCTATACCCTTTTACAAAATTTAAATATGATTCTCACAGAGAAAGTTATGATGATTTCCCGAGGTCACCTATTTGAGATATAATTCGAGAGAATTCAAAAACCCTAACTACCTTGGATTATATCTCCAAAAATATACGGAGACAAAATCTGAAATATGTACCTAAGGTTCATCAAGATTTTGGTTCAAATGGGTTTTAATTTCAGGATATGAAACTTTGTAGAAACAAATTTATAGTGAAACTGCCACGATGACTTGTTTGAGACATCGAAAGCCTAGAATCCAAAGGTCTCATACCAAATGTTATGCAATGAGCTCACAAAACAGAAGAAAAGATATATACATGACTTCAAAATTAGCCTCTTTGAGAGGGAAACCTCCTTTACATTAAACAAATGAACAATTATTGGATGTTTCAAATGACAAGACCTCCTTTCTATATATAGGAGTCTAAGACATCACAATATAATGAGAGCCCACATAACAATAATAATGTAAGGGCACCCCAATAACAATAGTGGCTTATATGGGACACAATAATAAAAATATGGGGATAACATCGGAACAACAATAACAATAAGTGGCTACAATGACAATAATAAGGGAATACACTAGCATTAAAGGGACATAATAGTATACAAGAAGAAAAGGCCAATATTCAACATTTTATTAGTAGTCTACCTAACTTCATGAAGGAGAAGTTGGAATTTTATTATAGAAGATAATGGACGACACTGTGCGAAAAATCTGCATCCCTTACTAGCAAATGAAACATAAAAGTGAGGACTCGAAAGGAGGTTTGAACTCTAGGGGAATAAATATGCCCTCAAATAGACATATAGAAATTGCAAGTGTAAGGAATGTACAACAAAGACCCTTTAGTAATTTTTGAGCAATGAATAAATCAAAGTTCCAAGCATCTACTGAAAATAGGAAGACTGAGGTAGTTAATAAGCGTGCTAATGACGAGCAACAAAAACAACCTCTATAGTGCTCCTCGTGCAGAGAATTTCATTATTATAAAAATGGTTAGCATAGAGCAAGAATGGAGCATCTTTCGAAAATGCAAGAAGCTTCCACAATTGAGGAGGTGGTTAGGAGAGTTCCCAAGATTAATGTTGCACTTGATGAACATCAAGTACCATACCAACCCACCATGATCGAGTGTGAAGGTATGGTCACTAATCAACCTATCTCTATTTTGTTTGATCTAGGTGCTAGCTTAAGCTATGTTAGTCCTAATGTTTTAGAGGGATGCCAACTCCAAAGGAGTAAATTTCAGAAAACCTCGTTAGTTCAATTAGCCATAGAGGCAAAGCAAAGGGTAGTTGAAAAAATTGAAGAGTGTCCCATGGATATTTTGAGACAACACATTTATGTTAATTTAAATATAGTCCCCTTGGGATCATAAAATGTGTTAATAAAGATTGATTCGTTGGCAGGACATTGGTCCTTAGTATATTATAAGGGAAAATATGTTAGTTACTGTACTTAATCTGGAAATGAAAGGGAATTCAAGGAATTAAGAAAAATATTAAGTTATGTCCTATTACTCCTAACCAGTTGGGAAAATGCATGTGGAAAGGCTATCAAATTTATTCTATAATCATAGGATACACAAATTCCAAAAGAAAAATGACTTCTCTCAAATATATTATTGTGATTCAAGACTTGTTGATGTGTTTCCTCAATCCATACCTTGGTGAACAATTTTACAATTGAACTCCTTCGAGGTGCACCTCCTATTTCTAAAACTCCTTATCGTATGAGTATACAAGAATTAACAAAATTGTAAATGTAGCTACGGAACTGATTGATAAAGGATATATCCACCCCACTGTGTGTCCGTGTGTGGACCTCCAGTATTGTTCGTAGAAGAATGAAACTCTAAGATTATGTATTGATTCTAGTGAGTTGAATAAACTAACTATCAAAAATAAATATGGTGTACCTCGAATAATGATTTATTTGATCAAGTTTGGGGGGCAAGAATGTTCTCCAAGATCGACCTAAGATCTATCTATCATCAAATAAATATTAAGGAAGAATACATTTGTAAAACATCCTTTCGAACACGTTATGGTCAATAACTCATATCCCAGCAAGTTTTATGAGTCTCATGAACGATAATTTTCATCCATACTTCCATAAGTTTGTGTTGATTTTCATTGATGATATATTGATATAGTCTAACAATGCGTTGTACCCTAAGTATAGTAAGCGTGACTTTTACAAAATTATATAGAGTATCTTGGTCATGTCATATGAGCTGAAGGTATAGGTGTACACTTGGAGAAAACTAAGACCATTATGGAGTGGGCCACCTTGAAAGAATGTTGTTCACATTAGGTCCTTATTGGGCTTAGTTCTATACTACCATTGATTCATTGAAGGATTTTCAAAAATTTCTTTCCCATGATTTAGTTACAAAAGAAGGGACCAAATTTCCACTCGAGAGCTGAATGTGACCAAATCTTTGAGCAATTAAAACATCGACTTACTATGGAACTGGCATTAAAGGTGATCGATCTAGAGAAATATTTTGTTGTTTGCAGATATGCTAGGAAGAAGTTGGCTGAGTATTAACAACCCAAGAGGGGAAGGTTATAGCTTATTAATCCCCCCAATTGAAGGAATATGAGTAGCATTAGTGCAAGCAACAAGATGTTTAAGTGAATTCTACTTTGAAATAAAGCAGGTTAAGGGGAAATGTGCAGAAAGTTGCGTTGTATTTATGAAATACAATTCATCCAAGTTAAGTCAAAAACCTCTCTCATATGATTAAGGAAGCATCTCTTAAAGACCCTGAATATATCTTTCTTTGGAAGTAGGCAACTAAAGCCTAGAACAAAGGGAAGAAATATGAATATGGCATAAATATGGATAAAATGTTAACTTTCATAAATAGAATTTATATTACTATTAAATAATTTGTATTGGATGAATTTCACAAGAAACCTTAAGATGTCCCCTGAGGATATAGAAACTACTTTCAATCATCAAGAAAGGTTATTTCTAGCAGGTTTTAAGAAAATATATTATTGAATATTTGGAAAAATATTTGGAATGTCACTTAGTGAAGGCCTAACATCAAGATATCCCCTAACTACTACAACCATTTCCTATTCCTCACTCAAAATGGTAGGTAATTACTTTGAATTTTATCACAATTTTACATAACCCAATTATGGTGATGGTTAATAAGCTAAGAAAAAACAGTCATTTTATACTAGTGAAATCCACTTAGGAGACTGTTGAATTGGAGATATTTTTATGAGATAAATTTTCAGATTGCATTGAATACCCAACCTAGTAATCTAGAAGGATGTAAAATTTACATTGAATTTCTTTAATACCCTTTTCTCTCATTACTAGCCTAAGATAAATGGAAAGATGGTTAGAATGAACCGGTGAATTCTAGAGGATAGGTTAAGAATGTTTTTGATGCAACAGCTACATACAACAGCTACATAATTTGGAATATTACCTTTACAATAACTTACACCACTAAGCCCCAAGAGTTAGCTCAATCGGTCAAATCAAGTGGCTCGCCAATGGGAGGTCACACGGTCGAATCCTGAAAGCTCTTGGGGTCAGGTCAGTAAATAGGTCGAGGGGTGTTGATGCCCTTCGGGTGGCATCCACTCAGTGTTAAACAACCCTAGACGTAGTGGCTACCCACTGACCCGGGTATCCGTGAACCAGTATGTGAAAAAAAAATTAACTTACACCACTCATCATTCGGAACGAGTTTCTTCCAAGCGTTGTATGGAAGAAGATGTAGGGTACCCATTGTTATCAGGAAATCTAGTGTCCATTCAGAGCTGCTAGTCCCACTAAGACGGGTAGCTATCTTAGAAACAAACAAATCATATGAGAGAGGTTTTTGACTTAACTTGGATGAATTGTATTTCATAAATACAACTCAACTTTCTGCACATTTCCCCTTAACCTGCTTTATTTCAAAGTAGATATCACTTAAACATCTTGTTGCTTGCACTAATGCTACTCATATTCCTTCAATTTGGGGGATTAATAAGCTATAACCTTCCCCTCTTGGGTTGTTAATACTCAGCCAACTTCTTCCTAGCATATCTACAAACAACAAAATATTTCTCTAGATTGATCACCTTTAATGCCAGTTCCATAGTAATTCGATGTTTTAATTGCTCAAAGCTTTGGTCACATTCAGCTCTGGAGTGGAAATTTGGTCCCTTCTTTTGTAACTAAATCATGGGAAAGAAATTTTTGAAAATCCTTAAATGAATCAATGGTAGTATAGAACTAAGCCCAAGAAGGACCTAATATGAGCAACATTCTTTCAAGGTGGCCCACTCCATAATGGTCTTAGTTTTCTCCAAGTGTACACCTATACCTTCAGCTCATATGACATGACCAAGATAGTCTATATAATTTTGTAAAAGTCACGCTTACTATACTTAGGGTACAATGCATTGTTAGACTATATCAATATATCATCAATGAAAATCAACACAAACTTATGGAAGTATGGATGAAAAATATCGTTCATGAGACTCATAAAACTTGTTGGGATATGAGTTATTGACCATAACGTGTTCGAAAGGATGTTTTACAAATGTCTTCTTCCTTAATATTTATTTGATGATAGATAGATCTTAGGTCAATCTTGGAGAACATGCTTGCCCCCCAAACTTGATCAAATAAATCATTATTCCAGGTACACCATATTTATTTTTGATAGTTAGTTTATTCATCTCACTAGAATCAATACATAATCTTAGACATAATCTTAGAGTTTCATTCTTCTACGAACAATACTGGAGGTCCACACACGGACACACAGTGGGGTGGATATATCCTTTATCAATCAGTTCCGTAGCTACATTTAGAGTTTTGTTAATTCCTGTATACTCATACGATAAGGAGTTTTAGAAATAGGAGGTGCACCTCGAAGGAGTTCAATTGTAAAATTGTTCACCGAGGTATGGATTGAGGAAACACATCAACAAGTCTTGAATCACAATAATATATTTGAGAGAAGTCATTTTTCTTTTGGAATTTGTGTATCCTATGTTTATAGAATAAATTTGATAGCCTTCAAAATAAATTCATATCTCCATGAATACTTATCGGAATTAGATGATCTTTATATCAATCCTACACCTCTTCAACGGAGAAAATGATTTTGTGGAGGTGAAAACGATCTGATGATATGGGGTTCAGGGTGGCGATCATGAAAGAACGAAGCATGAAGGTATTACAGCGGATGAGACACAAGCTGGGTTGGTGAATTCTCTGAGCGACTTCTCTTGAACATATCGGCGACGCTGAAATGGATTGGTAGTGTTAACCCCAAAAATGGATGGTATGGTGGACCAATGGTAATATGACTCATGAACGGAATAACCCAACCCGACTCAATCATGGTGATGGAGTGAAAGTGTCATGTTCAAGAGCGACTTCCTACCAATAAAGTTTCTTCAAGTTTTCTTCCCATTTTTTCCCCAGTCATTGCTGACTAGTACCTCTTTATTTTTGTCAAGCTTGAGGAGGATAACATATGCTTGTTCTATAATTTTCCCTTTGGGAAAACCCGTCACTATGTTTTAATGAGCCTAGCGACAGTGAAACTCGTTCTTGTCTGCATGGACAAGTTTGTCGCTATTGGTTTTGTCAAGTTTAACAACAAAGATAACTTGGTCCTTTTTTAATTTTAGAGTGTCTAAAAAGGGACGGAAAGAAAACTCCTGGATTCCTTTTTCGTAATGTAATCCCTTAAGTCTGAAAAAGTATAAAACAATACGAAAGGGATGACTTTTCGATAGTTTTAATGAGCTGAACAAGACAAACGCTCAATCCTTTTGTGTAATGATCCC
Organism: Pinus taeda; assembly: GCA_000404065.3. Classification (NCBI taxonomy): domain Eukaryota; kingdom Viridiplantae; phylum Streptophyta; class Pinopsida; order Pinales; family Pinaceae; genus Pinus; species Pinus taeda. The sequence continues at coordinate 9,775 of APFE030913412.1, forward strand.
TCATGTCCAAAAATAAAATCTAGAGCAGAGATAGCACTTCTGATCTATTTAACGAGCTGGAGAGGCCAATTGCTTGGCAATCTTTTCATATTTTATGAGTGAGATGAGAAGAGCTTAAAGAACACTCATTTTTTGAGGAACGAGTGATATTTTCGGGTAGCACCTAGTTCGAGGTAAGGTTTGGAACTTTCCAATCATGGTAATGTAAAGAAGATGGCTTATAGAATCAATCGTCACAGTTGTTCCTCAAAAGGGGTAAACAATCAAATGGAGCCATATGATCGGCTAAAACAGAGTGGAGGTGATGGTAGGAACACGACCAAGGCTCAAAAGCTGATGATAATGTGATCACAATGGTTATTTACCGAAGGTGGGTTCATTTTTTAATGAGCTTAAACTCTGGTGGAACATATGCTCATTGCTAGGTTTATTTTTTAACGAGCTTGAACTTTGCGTAAAACTCCTCATGCGAGTCATATCATAAAGATGTCTCATCAATAGGTTCATTGTTTAGGGAGCTTGCACCATTCAAAATTTTGCTCTGGATCCTTTCATTATGTAAGCTAGGAATGACCAATCCTATGAGTTTAAAGGGTTAAGAACCTACGAACTAAGAAAATAAATGGTCACTTTTCACTTTCATGCAAAATGGTTTGCATGCCCCCAGGTATAATGAAGTAGAGTTTCGAGGCTACCCTTCAATTTGCAGACAAAACACTTGCTCTGTCACGAAAGGCATACCTTTTGTTGGAGGTACCTTATTCCAGTCCAATCCAATTTTCCTAAATGGATAGGTGTGTCATACTAGTCATATTCCTACCCGGAAACCCACCTCATACCTCGGGTTGTCCTGCCGAAGCAGACGAGGATGCATGCCCCCTCGGTTTCAGTCACAATCACCGAATCACTCGCACTCATCAAGTGGATGGACTAGAGATTGATGAGACATTCCCTGGGAAAAAATATCAGTTAGGGACGACATTTGACTATTAGCTATGTGTGAACTGTGGAATGAAAGCTGGTCTACGAGTTGGACCACTCTGCCGTCATGAGGAAAACACATCACTCGAAAGAGTGATGAGACAATAGCTCCCATGCTATAAATGTAATCACGCCTAAGGAGTAGATTTTAATCTAAAGGTCCTTGGACTACCATTACGTTCAGGTAGACAATTTTGCTTCTCAAATTTATAGGCAAACTTGGAAGGATTCCTAATGGTCGACTGGTTCATTTGTCGAAGCTTGTTAGATTTTCCATCTCACGCAGAAGCGATGGCGAACCAAGCGCTTTCCAATTACTTGAGGAAAGGATACTCACAGAAGCCCCTTCATCTATGATAGTACTGACCATGACCATTCTGTAAGCTTGTACGATGGTTTGGAATGGTACATTAGATGGTAGACGGGGTGTGCCTAGTAGATTCTAGTCAAAGGAAACGACTAGGTTGCTTGGAGGTGGGATCGAGTAAATGGCTAGATACGAATCCAAAAAATTTCCTTCGTGCGGTAAAGGAACGGGTAGATTTCCCCATGTTCATTGGAGTCTGTGTTTACGAAGAGGATTTGAACGGTGTCATTCTCATTCTCTTTGGTCATTGTATCATCTGAAGGTGGACCTTCTGAAGACGAGACTGGGTCGACTGCCATCTCGACCTGTTGAATTTAGTCTGGTGTGGACTTAGAGGGTTCACCTTCAATGATAGATGCTTCGACCGACCACAGAGGTGTGTCAGTCGGATTTTCAACTAGCGATGCACTTGGCAAAAGTTTCTTGTATCTAGGAGGAAGCAGTAGCAGTGAAGTAGGACAATTATCCAAGAATCTTTTAGCTTCGTCTAGGAAGGGACAACAATGGATGGCATGATCGCCTTGACATAGTCTACAAGGAAATTTATATTTTCCTTTCTGTTCTTTGACTTCATTTTCACTAGTTGACGGTGTACTCTCAACATGATCGTGAGAGGTTGACAACACCGGATTGTGCAAATGAGGAGACGAGTCCCTTAAGATCCATGGGATGCAAGGACAATCTTGATGATAGTGGTCTCCTTTGCAAACGACACATGGAGATTTAGGTTTGGACGGTGTAGTGTGTGGAGTTTCACCAGAAAGTGCAAGGTTTCCCCCTTTCAGTGTTGGCTTCTTCTTCTTCTTCTCCTTCTCTTTCTTCTTCTTCTCAGTTACTTGGTATTTTGTTTTACCAACTTTACCAAGTGAAGAGGAAGAAGGAGAGGGAGAAACAAACAAAGTAGAAGGTTTGGGGGTAACTTCAGTATCATCTGGTTGCTAATTTGATTTCTCACGAATCATGGTGCTTGGAATGACAGAGGTCGAGAAGAGCCATTTTGACAGGCCAATTGTCAATCGTGGAAGTGACAATGTGGCCATATGAGATGCACCAACATCTCCCCAAGAGTAGAAAGGACTAGGATTTTCCCTAAGGGGAAATCCCTGGTTGGTGGACTCCATTTTCTCAACCTAAGATCAACGAGGAAACAGTGACATTATTCTGATTAACATAAATTTTATGACGCTTTGACACAACTTGCTTTTACAATTTTTAAGAGTCGAGAAGAAGCTAAAAATTACTCTAGTCGCCTTTGATTTTTAATCAGACTGAAGTGACAAGTGCTCAGATGGATCTTTTCTTTTAAGGAGTCTGAAAAGGAACGAAAGTGACTGCTGTGGAAATCTAGACAGAGGGATTACCAAACCAATCGCAAAACTGCACAATACTTTTTATAGTACGACAATCAATCTTCCCAAATGTTGTGTTCAGTGCATTGCGATCGATAGTGTAGGAGACACGACTTCCTAAGGATAAAGGATATAGCCTATTGTGGTCTCCCTCCCAATATATACTCGAAGGTACGTGGGAGCATGTACTTGTCGTCTCAAAGAGGAGGAATCACCCAACCTACGATGAAAGCAATAGTTACCACACTTTACGACACCTGAATACGTCTCTAGCCTAGACTTCTAAATGTTGTGCGTTAGGTTCCAAAGCATTTTTATGTTCATTGAATTTATTTTAAAGTTGATCTTTCTTAAAACATTAATATATACATTAAACCCTTAAATCCTTATGACATTAAAAACTTGATCCAATTTGAATTTAGGCTTCTATGATCCATATCAAGTTTGAGAATATTCTTGCACGACAATCACATTGGGATGCTTTTGTTAGTTTATTCAAACTATTAATTAATTTTAAATATTAAATTTTTCTTTCTAACCCTTAAATTACTCTAATATTTATATCTTTAATAACTTTTACAAATAAATTTTAATTTAAAATTAATTTATTTTAGTATTTATAAATATATGTGTATGAAAAGGTCCCTTTACATTATATTTTAATAAAAATATAGCTAACTATTTATATTTTTACTCTATTTTTTATAACTTTTTAACTAACTATTAATTACTCTAATATTTATATATAATAAATTTGATAACTAACAATCTTAATTAGTTTATTTTATAGTTTACTTATTTTAATATATATTTATGTTTAGGACGCAGTATGAGGTTGGCCGAGCAATCAAAGCGTCTCAAAGGCCTCTCCTTCCACAATTCCCCTGCTTTTACCCACCAACAATTTGTAGATGATAATATGTTGTTCGGGCACCCCTCTATCGAGGAGGCACGCCAACTCAAAGCCCTTTTGTCTAATTTCTCAGAAGCCTCTCGTGCATCTATCAATAAAGCCAAATCTCAGATGTTCTTCTTTCACACCCCCCGTCCCATAAAATCGGCCATTATCTGTATTCTAGGCTTCTCTTCTGCTAGCTTGCCCTTTACCTATCTAGGCGCGCATGTGATAGCCTCTGCCCTAAAGCACTCATCCTAGAATATCTTGCTAGAAAAGTTACAGATGCGTATGTCTTCTTGGACCCATCAATCTCTCAACATGGCTAGCCGGTTAGTTCTCATAAAAAATTTTCTTCAAGCTATGACCTTATACCTGTTCTCCATCCTTGCGGCACCTAAATGGGTTCTCAAGGAACTCATCTCTCTCCAAAGATCCTTTCTTTGGGGCAGTAATGGACTCAAGCGAAAATGGACTCTTTTCAAATGGACCACAGCATGTCTTCCAAAAAAAGGAGGTGTTGATTTACGAGAACCCTCCCACAACAATGAAGTTATGTTGGAAAGAATATGGTGGAAATGGCTAACTGAACCTCGCACACCTTGGGCCTAGACATGGACTGCCAAATATGCCCGAAATTGTCCAATGGAGGAACTAATTAGACTATCAGAGCTCAACTCAGGATCAATCATGTGGAATTCAGCCAAACAACATAAAAGCCTCATTCAACAGCATAGCTTTTGGGAAATCAAGAATGGCAGCAGTGCAAGGTTTTGGGAAGACTCTTGGCAGCACATGCCCGCCCTCAAACACGAGCTCTCTCTCATTCCTAATTTAATGCCAGATATGCATCCCTTTGATACGGTAGGAAACTTTTGGAGAACCTCTTCAAATCTTGAGTACAGAGAATGGCTCTGAGCCTCTCAAATCCTCAGATAGGAGCAGGCACAAATTCAACAAACCCTAGACACAAAACTATTGAAATGGAAAATTCTACACTCTGAGGATAAGGACATCCTCAGATGGGGATATGAAGAAAAAGGAATTTTCTCAACGAAAGATGCATATAATATCCTTATAAAGGATCACATGGTGGTAGATCTCTTATGGAGTAAAATATGGGACCCCTCCATATGGCCGAAGGTGTCCACCTTTTTTTGGCTCCTCTGTCACAACAAGATTCTAACGTGGGACAATTTAAGAAAAATAAATTTCCATGGGCCCTCCATATGTCCAAATTGCAAACAGAATGAGGAATCCATAATCCACCTGATGCACCACTACCCATTAGCACAAAAGATATGGCAAAAAATTAGCTTTCGCTGCCAAAGGAACGGTGGATCCAATGAAGTCATTAGGGATACTGTGCACAAGTGGGCCCACAACCCATATCAAAGCAAAATCCTTAATTTCCTTTGGAAACTCATCCCAGGCTTTGTCTCATGGGCTATTTGGAAGGAGAGAAATGGTAGAGTATTCAAGGATCGTACCAGATCGTTGGAGGAAATATGCAAACTTCTCCACCAAAATATTGAAGAAACCATATTCCTCAAAACCTGGTATCAAGAGGACTTCCTAACCATTCCCCAAGAACAATAAATCTAGAACAATTGGAATTTCCAACAGAAGCAAGATGAGCTAACTACAGGAACAAGGCAGCCAAAGAACAACCAGCCCATGCAATGGACCCCTCCTCCTGAGAATATGTTCGAGCTAAACTTTAATGGGGCCTCAAAAGGCAACCTAGGGAATGCAAGCTTTGGCGGAATTTTTAGAAATCACAAGGGGACTCCAATCCTAACTTTCCTGGGATCTATAGGATGGGATACAAATAATTCAGTTGAATTGGAGGGTCTATGGCAAGGTCTACTCGTGGCTCATGATAAGGACCTCTTTCCCCTCATAATAGAAGGAGACTCACAAATCATTATCAAAATGGTCTCTAGAATCCTTCAAGGATCCCCACCTTGTAAAGTTACCGACGAATGGAAAATAGGCTACGAGCTATTGAATGCTGGTTCTATTCCCACAGAGCAATCACTCTAAAACACATTCGCCGAGAAGGGGACAAAGTGGCGGATTTATTAGCAAATATGGGAGTTGATTGTGGGATGCATCTCTACGTCGTGTCACTCTCTCACTTAGCCACTGCTTCACAACTCCTCGACTTCAATAATCTAGTGCAGAAGGAAATGACACAGGAGGAGGAATTTCCCCCGGATGCGGGTGACGACCGAACATTGATTGTCCACCATGCAGAGTAAAGAACCCAGGTACTGCCACCTATAGAGCAGTGTGGCATCCGAGATTCCTATCTCTCACAGAAGGAATGTTTTAATGAAGGCAGGACAGTGTAGGCCTATTGCATTAATGAAGGACGTGCTCCAACACACCGTGTTAATGGTTACAAGCATGGCGATTTCCTGGGAACAAACCACCTCCGACGTTCAGTTCTCTGGTTCCAAGCTCTCGTTTCAGTTATGGTGTGATGATAAGCAAGAGCCTGTCTTCATAGGCAAGTTTAAGCTTGCTCGGGTTCGTTTTGGGAGCTATTCGAGTGCACCAACACTCTCCACAGGGGGATTAGTTCGGTGACTCGGGGTAAGCTCTCTGAAGCCTTTGATTTTTGTATTGACTATGCCATCTCTCCGTCTCGAGTCTTCACTATCTATGCTCACTGGTCTCTAGTCCAATTTGGTCCCTCCCTTGTTTCTAGCACTAGTTTCCTTGATTTTTCTGTGTCCTTTCCCTTGCTCGTTAAAATGAAGCACCATGGAAAGAGGAACCACTCTGGGGATCACCAAGGGAGTGGCAAGCGGCCTCCCGTCAGCCAATTGGCAGACCCAGCTCACTTGCCCATTAACCTCTCCTCCTCTCGTGAGGATTTTCCTCCCGCGAGTCCTACTCGCAAGCCTGTTCCTAATAGCGTCTTCCAAACGACGCATTTCAAGTTTCAGAGCAACTTGAACCAGCCTTTGATTATTGCTCACATTACCATTATTCTATAGGAGGAAGAAAACCAAGTCACCCCTTTGTCGTGCATTATGCCCAACCCTTCTCACAGCAGTGAGCCCTCCATGGATGAGGGAGTTCAGGAAATTAAGCAGGAGGTTGAGCCTGGTTAGAAGGATATTCAGCCCCTGAGTATTCCTCCTTTTAGTTGATAGTGGCCCAATTGAGGCAGAAAGGGATACAGGCACCACTAGCCTCAATAAGGCGACAGATGGAAAGGGGAATCTCGGTATGGGCAGTGCATGTCGGGATGTTGAAAGACTCATGTGGAGGACACGGAAGATGACTGACATGTGTGACCGCATGTCTCCTTTTGAATTTGTCCGACCTCTTCAAGGATGTCTCCTCTCAACTCTCCTTATATGGTTCTCTCTCTTTCTATTAGCCTATTTATGTTTCTAACACCCATTTTGGTGGGTGTATGTTAATGTTTTCCCTAGTTTCTTACAGTTATGGGGCAGTGCTGCAATGTTGATGGCTCTTGGGCTCTGTTCCCTGAAGCCTCAATTCCATGT
>APFE030913413.1:0-14823 GCA_000404065.3 Pinus taeda
TACCTATTGTTATAAATATTGTTTGCATGTTTTTTATTGAATTATGCGGAAAAATACATGTTCTATTATTCTATGTTATGTTTATGCATTAAGTACAAATCTGTGAAGTTAATCATCAACGCGAAGTTATTTATGTATGCGACGTTGTAGATGGATATAAGACATAAGTGAACACACGGGCGCCACAGCGCAGATATCCCTTTGGCTGCAGAAACTTGGTTCTGCAACCTCCCATAACCGCTTCGGGTGAGACTGAGATCTACTTGCAGGTCGTTTCCAAAAGGGCAAGTGGTTGAGGGTTTTGTTGGTGCATAGTACACTCTGAACTTGGGTCAAGCCCCCTTAAACCAACAAATGGTTCTGTTGCCGAGACCGGAATTTGTTTAAGGGATATGTTTTGGCGTTCGTCGAATAAAGAAATCCAGGAGTGGGTTGAGCAGAAAGAAAGAGAATTTGCATAAAAATAGAACAGAAACCCTCGATTATCAACTGAAGACTGGTTGCAGAAGTATATCCTTGAAGAGAAATACAAAATCTTCTTTGGTTTGTTCCACATTGAATGAACAAGAGTAGGAGGGTGTAGTTTTGGAGTTGTTAGAAGGGGGGTGTTGGACATTGAGTGCAGGTTTTAGTATGTTGAGTAAAGGTTTTGAAAATTCTTTGCAAGATTGTTGTGGGGTTATTTTTTTGTTTATTGTGGCTTTTGTTTTGGTCACCGAACTTGCTTTATTTTTGCCCATATTACTTTCGCCATAAACTGGGGATGCCTCCCTAACCCTTTCTAGATTTATTTCAGATTGTCTTCTTTTTCCTATGTGCATTATATACTCTATTTTGCATCCTCATTGAACACTTTTGGTTATATCGTTGAAGCTCCCATGCCAAATTGGACCTGGATAAATAGGCCGGTGTGCGCTGGTTTTGATCTATAATCTGGGGCAAACCCGATTTCACATGATATTTCATTCTTGTGGGAGAAGTGGTTATGTACTATCACCATCTCTAGACCTTGCAAAGACATACAATTCAGAGGTTGTTGCAGATGGTGGAAATGCATTGGTTGTTACTGTTGTTGTTGTTGCGAATAGATATCAGTACTCTCTAACATTAGGGTTTGGAGATGCTACTACGTGGTCTGTGAACTCCATTATTCCAGGGTGGCGAATTTTCCCGCTGCATTTTTCTCCAACCAGTATTCCTTTGTGAGGTGAATTTTTCACTATTTTCAGTGTCTACAGTCACTTTCTCTGCTTTGGAGGCTTATCATAACACTACCCTCCCCGAGGTGGTTTGTCTTTCTGGGGTGGCATTTTAAAGAATATTTTGGCTATCTATTGTGAAAGCGGGGTATAATTTCTATCTTGGCTTCCATGCTAGAGTAGTTGCTTTCTTCCTTTTTGGGGTGGGCACATTTAATGGTATAGATCTAGGATCTAAGTAGGTGAGAACAAAGATCCACACGATGCCCTTGGAGTTGGAGTGGGAGATATATTAATCAGAATCCATCCCTGCCCCTATTTTGGTCATTTAAATTTCCCTATCTGGAATTTTCAGTTTTCGACAGCATACCTTTTCTGGGCTCTATCTTCCCGCGATTGTATGGGTTGGTGAGATTTGGGATTTTTTATGGTACATTATGTGTGGGGGAACTAAACATTCTTGACATTTGTACCACTTTTCCTCGAGTGTCGTTCTCTTTCCATTTTTGTCTTCTCTCGAGGTGGACTTTTTTATTTTGATCTCTACTTTAGGCTTTGCTTGGTCCCCCCACTTTATATGTTTTATTTGCTGACATGGTGATCACATATTTATGCGAATGGACAAACGACACTTTTACTTTTTATATATCTACAAGTCGGATGTCTCCTCACACGAGGCTTTCGTTCAGGCTACTTTGGAGGCTGAGGCGGCATATTCGAAAACTTGGTTGGAGGTGGGGGACCCAGGTCCATCATCTCTCACACTCAGCGAAAATTCGTCTGATAACCTGACATGTACTTTGCAAACGATGGATCTGGAGACGCATCATACAACCCTGGATAGAGAATACCAAGCATGGAAGAAGGGTCACGACAAAACCATTGGGACATCGATAGACATGAAACTCTTGAATTTCGGTTATGATGTTCTTTGGGACCGAGTTACCAATTTGCATAAACGTGCACTCGTAGGTCGTTGGGCCTTTACAGATTTACTGGAACCATAAATGCAGGAATGGATGAAAAACCAGTGGTCACCTATTTTGGGTTACGCCCCTAAGGTTAGTCGATTGATGAATCACTGGTACAACTTCCATTTTTTGCATCAAGATGACTTGGAGCGCATCTTCAACAAGCCTTGGGTTCACGAGAAAAGTTTTCCTCCACCTCCACAGATGGTACATGGACTTTAACCCTCTAAGGGATACTCCGAAGAATAAGATGGTCTGGGTTAAATTACCTGGTCTACCCATTGAATTTTAGACCCAACAGGTTTTAAAGGAGATCGGGGAGGCAATTAGTAGATTCATTTATATGGACCCGAGATGTTTGGGGGCAAAAGGCTAGTGGTCTGCATGGATCTTGGTGGAGCTTGGTTTTTCGAGGGTCTCCCAGAACATATTGACCTGGAACGGGAACGAATTCGTATTAGACAACGATTGGATTACTGGGGCATTCCCTTTCGATGCCTCATGTGTCATCATACTGGACATCTCTTGGCACAATGCCCTTAGCGATTTCATATGGTTGATGGTGACGAAAATCCGAGGGGCAACCAGAGGGGTCGTCGTTTTGGGGATCACTCTCACTATAAGCCTACTTCAGGTACTGATTCTGATCCATATACATCTCCTGCTCTTTTTTATTTACCACACTCTCCCTCATCCCCTGCCCCCCTCTGATCTTTTATCCCCTCCCCTTCACTATGAGCACTTGGTGGCTCCCCTTGCCTGTGGCCCTGATGAATCGCCCTGCTTACATACCTACCCCCCGCCTGACTCCCGCCCTTTACTCTTTGACATACCCTCCCTTCCCTCGCGTGTTATAGCGGGGCCATCTTGTTCCTAGCCCCCTCCTTATGGTTCCCCTCACACTTCGGGCCCATCCTCGTCTTGTCCTCTTGGGGCAGGGGTCTTGCTAGTATCCTCTCGTCATAACTCGGTCAACAATGACCTCGAATTTCTCATGAATAACCTGACTCTCGATCTAGCTTCCATCTCCATTCATAAGGGTGTGGGATGCCATACCTCTCCTCATATCAGCCCCAACTCGGCCCTCAACATCACTGTCAGACGTAGGGGTGGTAAGGGGAGTCGCCATTTTCGTGGTAGATCGGACCCGCTGGCACTCCATTTCCCTGATAATTCAGACCTCCATGTTGTTCCCATTTTTCGTTTGGTTGACCCTCGGGCCCTTAGAGTAGATGCACTCAATCCTTTGAATTCCTGATGATTTTCCTTTCCTTAAACATGCGCGCCCTAGGGGACTTATCTAAACAACTTTCCCTCAGACACCTTTTCTTTTTTGTGTGCCCTTCCATTATTTTGTTACAAGAGACGATGAATTCCTCTCATAAGGTATTTGAATATTTCCAATATATCCTCCTGGAATGGCACATGGTGGTTGTAGACTCATGTGGAAAATCGGGTGGTTTAGCAACCCTATAGATTCAAGATGGTTGTCTTTTTCGGCATATAAATGTTTTGCTGGTATCTTTTTTGACAAGGCACTCTCGCGGAGATTCTGCTCAAATCCATTTTCTCAACATATATGCCCCTTATTAAGACAAGGCTATTTTTTGGGATCATTTAGAGGCCTATGATATTATGAAGATCGGTTCCCTTATCATGGCTGGAGATTTCAATGCCACACTCTCCATGAAGGAATGTTGGAGGGAAATTGCAGGCAAGATCCTTTGGCAGACAGACTGCTGTAATTTTTGCTGACAACCATTTTGTGGACATATCTCCCATTCCTCTCTCTCTTACCTGGTATAATGGCGGAGCTGGAAAAAACCATATTGGGAAGAGATTGAATCACTTTCTAGCGCATGAGAACGTGGTGGATAGACTAGGTAATATGAGATCCCGAGTGGAGAGGACATTCATATCAAACCACCTTCCAATTATATTACAGTGGTAGACTGAGCAAACAAGACTGGGTATTCCCTTCAAATTCAATCAAACATGGCTGGAGGACGAAGACTTAACAAACCAGTCACTTCAACTTGGAAAGAGGTGGCTCTGGTGCTAGGAATGTCTTACATGCAACACATAACTGAGAAACTACAACTCCTAAAGAGTCGGGTTCGGATATGGGAAAGACAAAAGAATACCATGCTAAAGGATTTGAAGTCCCTTGCTGTAGAGATTGAAAGGTTGGGCAAAATAGCTGAATTCAAATTGAAAGGTTGGAGCAGCTTAAGGAGCTGGAAGGAAAGAAAAGACATATTTTGCAAGTATAGGAAGCAACTTGGTAACTAAAAATTTGGGCTTTATGGATCAGCGAAAGGGATAGAAACACTCACTTCTTCCACTGATATGCAAATCAAAGATGGAACACTAATACTATCTGGCAAACTAAGGGTAGAAACAATGTGAATGTCTACTCTACCGTGGAGATACAAGAAGAAGTGATACATTTTTTTTAATCTTTCTACAGGGATCGGACTGGGTGAACATGGTAGATGAAATATGAGCACTAGATAACTACTCCCTCATGTTTTATGAGGCTCAGAATGGGGTCTTATTTAGACCCATTGAGATGGACGAGGTTCATAGCATTTTAAAATCCTTTGCGAGAGATAAGTGTCCTGGCCCGGATGGTTGGACTGTCGAAATCTTCCTCCATTTTTATGAATTGATGGGACAGGATCTTATGTACATGGTTGAAGAGTCTAGGACTATTGGGTATGTGTTGACAACCATAAATTGTACCTTCATCGCACTCATACGGAAGTAATCTGATCCCTCCACCTTTGCAGATTTCTAATCTATCTCACTTTGCAATATTACATACAAGCTCATCTCTAAAAATTTTGTTGAACACCTGAAATGTACTCTCTCGGCCCCTATCTCTCTGGAACAATATGGTTTCTTGCCCAATCGTTTGATTCATGACGTTGTGGCTACTATACAAGAGTGTATACATTCTATACACACGAACAAAATCGAGGCAAAATTGAGGCACTAGTGATGAAGTAGACTTAAATAAGACATATGATTCTGTGAATTGGGATTTTTTGTGACTCATTCTGACGAAGATTGGCTTAGTGATGTATAATGTCAAATGGATTATGGTATGTGTTACCTCGACTACTTTTTTTGTCGTCATAAATGGATTTCCATCTCGTTCGTTTAAAGCCAAGAGGGGACTGCGGCAGGGTTGCTCGTTCTCCCGTTTATTCTTCATATTAGTCATGGACAAGCTCAGCCTTAAAATCAGGGAGGCAAGATCTTCTGGACTATTCTGTGGCATTAAGTTGGGTAGAAATGTTGATATATCTCACAGTTTTTTTTGTTGATGATATCCTCACGTTTGGGTTGGTATCTAGATCTCACTAGTTGACTATGCATTATATATTTATGAGATTTGGCAAGGCATCAGGGTCGAGGATAAATGGAGAAAAATCATTCCTTTTATTCTTTGGAGATCAGGAGGTAATTTCATTCATTGCAAATTCATTTGGTGTTGAAACTAAGCCCCTTTGCGAGGGCTTTACATACCTAGGTTTCCATCTCAAGCCAAACAATTACAAGTCAACTGATTGGTTATAGCTACAGAAAAAATCCTGACGTAGATTGTTTGGTTGGTCTAACAGATGGCTTACTTTGGGGGGCAGGCACACCCTTACACATGTGATACTACAACAAATTGCAGTATACTAGACTCACTTATATATACTTCCCTCATTTATTATTTCTAAGATGTGAAGTATAATGGCACACTTTATTTGGGCTGGAACTGGAGTTGAGAAGAAATTCCATTTAACAAGATGGGATAATATTGCGACCCCAAAGGAAAATGGAGGATGGGGGTATTGGAGATGAAAACATTTGGATGGGCATTTGTTGGGTCTAAAATGCGGATGCAAATTAGAGTTTCATTTACTATCAATTTGAGTAAGTAATCTTCGATGATCGTCCAATATATATGGACTTAGAGACAAACTAAACTAAGCTCGGTGAAGAAATATTAAAGCTCCCTTACAGGAGACTGTTCATTAATATTTCTAAGCAACTATTTAAACTAATGAAATTAAAGCTCTTAAACATAATTCTGATTGATTGCATGAAATATTAAAGCTCTCTTACAAGAGACTATTCGTTTATATCTCAAGCAATCTGGAAAAAGTTGAAGTCGGGATTAATTCGGCAAGGATCCAAAAGTTGAAAAACTCGTTAAAGTCTGGAATTTTTTGAAAAAGTCGGCAAAATTAAAAAAACACAAAATTATTCATTTATTTTTTTATTTCTTTTAACATCTAGAGCATCCACAACATCAAATAAATGCATTTCCACATAAACATGTAAAGAAAGCTAATATATAATATGTGTATGAAGTCTAGTGCTACATCACATATCCAAATAGTGAATCAACTCCTGATTCTTGAGTCTTGTCCGAGTCTCAACTCTCAAGAGTCAAAATATCGACAAAAAATATAATAAATGTATATCATGAGTCATTTAAAAGTCATAAAGTAATCAGTCACTGAGATCCTCTTCCCCTTTTACGGGAATAGGGAATGGCTTTGCCTTTTCCTCTAGAGGAAGAAGGCCCTGCCCCTGGGGATACAAATGGACTCAATCGTCCTCTAGAAGCCAGTGGAAGAGGTGGCCTCTATCCTATGCTGCTGCTGCCCATCCTAGATGGTGTCACCTCCTCTAAATGTTTTGGGCACAAGAAAAACTCCAGGGTGGTGGTTTTGAGGCCACTGACACGCATCCTAGTGGGAAGAACTGAGGTCATCTGTCATCCACTCTTCAAGTATGAAGATCTAGTGGGAAGACATGAATGGGGATTTAGAATTTTCCATCCAACACCTCAAATTTACACTTGGCAGCATGCCAGCAAAATTATGAAGGAACAACGGACTAAAGAAGAGATGAGGAACCCTTTTGATTCTCACCAGACAACCCAAAAAATATTCCAAGATATTAGAATGTCTTCAAGGTGCCTATAGATTCCCAGTGGATGGTAAAGTATGTCCTCCTGGGATTCTTGGCGTAACAAACAACAACCTAAAGACTCTGCATCAGGATTGCCATCAATGAATGCTTCCATTCTCTGAAGGATACCTGCCAACTTCGGCAACACATGCGAGCTTCTTGGAGAAAAATTTGATAGCAGAAGCATGATCTCGAGACAAATAATTACCTGAACTACCTGCTCCAAGAGATAAGGACCAACTGATGTGGAAGATGGAATGAGGGCTCTGCAACAGTTCAAAGCAACCAATCAAGTGACACATTCCCTATGTTTGTTGGACAAAAATGTTGCCAACTCAGTTAAGCATTCTGATATTTCTTTTAGCTGTTTGATTTGGGATAGCCTTAAACTTTGCCTACGAAAACATATATAGGATTCAGTTTGATGATTAGTTTGCTAGTTTAAAGATTATAGTGGGCTCTATGGGTATGCCCAGTAGTCCTTTCAGAGATTTGAAAATTTTGTTATTTTATTCTGCTCTATAATCAATAAATATCAAATCCTAAAACTGAATCTATGATATGATCAAGCATGGTAAGGCAGAGTCTAGCTAGTATGGACAAGGATTGAGACTGATGTTGTCAAGCAAAGCTTTTTTTGGCTTTATCATCAATGAAACTTTAATTTTGAGGCAGTGAAGCCAGAGTGTGACAATGCACACTGTTGTATGTTAATATAAAAAGTCTTTAATTTACCAAAACAAATAAGGACAAAATATCTGGAAATCCTCCAACCCATCAGGAATGCCTCTGACAAAGTCACAAAATTTCTTTCATGCCTCAACATTCCCCTACCACACTGGTGGATCATAAAATTGTAGAAAAAACACTTTGTCAGCAAAAAACACTTTTGCCGACTTTTTGAGGTGGCCTCTGTCCTATCCGCAGCCTGGGAGGGAGGCCGACTTTTTGGATCGACTTTTGATTAAATCGGGAGTATAACGATTAAATCGCGATTTTTTTCCTTTCTGAAAAAGTCGCCAAAAAGTTGGGGATTAAATCGTTTAGTTGAAAAAATCACATTTTTAGGATTAAATCGCGATTTTTTGCATACTTTTTGCATACTAGAGGACTTTTCTATCTGGCATAGGTCATTCAACAGTGGCAGGGCCATTTCCTATTTGGAAGAGGACTATTGAGATTGTGCTGTTTGGATACTAAGTCGAGGTCTGGGATAATTACATACTGGAACTTAGAAGAGCAGATTTGTGTCTCTAGGAGGGAGGCAATTTCATCACTTGGAGCGGGGTTCTCCATCAGGAATCTGTGGTGGTGGCGGAGACATACAGGCATATTCTGACCACCAAACACTCTCTAGATAATACTTATTGGTTCCAGAAAATATGGAAACCGAAGGTTCCTGTTAAGATGTTCACCTAGTTGGTCTGGAAAGATAAAACACTTACTTGGGAGAATCTTGCGTAAGAGGGGTGTTCATGGACCTGGATTGGTGCCTACTATGTCATTCTTCTTTGGAAACTAATCAACATCTTTCCTAGATGAACATTTACAACACAGGTATGGCTCTGGACTTCCTAGAATTTTAATATTCCTTTTCGTACTCATCTCTGTTGAACAATGTCTGTGCTGGTGGTTGGAATTGAGTGGCATACTACATCCTATTCCTCTATATCTTTTTCTGGGAAATATGGCGTGGCAGGAACAAATATATTTTTGAAGGCACCTCTATTAACATCCACATAATCTATTCCCACATTGGCACTGGGATGGATGTGCAATAAATTCAAGTGCATAATGACAGAGATTTAAGTGTCTGTCTTATACAACCATGCATTCAGTTTTCAGCAAGGTCTTTGATGACACAGCACAGGCCGGAATATGCGGTTGTCGTGCCTGCCTTAGGATTTGTGACAAAAAACAATACAAGATACATTGGCATGGTGGCGGTGGCACTGGCACTGGCACTAACATGAGCGTTGAAATCTCAGCACTATGGGGCCTCCTTTGGTTCTCCAAGAAGTTTAATTTGAATACCATTCCCGCATACGGGGATTCCAAGTCCCTCATTGACAACATGCTGGTGAAAATTACTGCTTCTCCCCACTGCTTGATGGATGTCTCAATCACATTCAAACCCTAAAATCTTCTTTTGACTGCATCACCTTTCACCATATTTACAGGGAATCAAACAGTGTAGCAGATACATCGTCCAAAAAGGGTCTTACCGAGGCTGCGGGTTACATGCACTTTCAGTACTTGAAAGATACAAAGTTATTCAATGCCCATCATATTTGCTGAGTATTTGAGCACTCAGATCACGGTTTATGTAGTCTCATTATGGGTCAACTTTCTGCACTTCTTTTTGCTTATTTTTAGTTTACATATTTGCTGCATATGAAGCCTTACCTAGACAATACAGAGCTTACATCACTCTAGTATGGAGATTATATGTATGCATAATATTTCTGATAATTGTGCTGGTACTCAATATAAACCAGTATATTTTCCTCTAAAAAAATACATGTTTAAATGATTATGTCGATGATATGAGAGCATAAATGTGACATGTCTTCACAAAGTTAAGATCACTTATGCGTTTTTCTGAACTTCATTTAAATCAACACCTTTTGCACATAGCAAAAACAAAAGAAACGGATGTCTAACTTTGCTTCTCTCTAGTAATTTTGCGGGTTACAAATTCGTTTTGCTAGATGTATTTGTGAGTGGGTCACAAATTCTTTAATAACTCCTGTATGGAATGGATACAATATGTGGCATGGAATTAGCCACTTTCTCTATTTCAAGTAGTACTGTACAAAAAAAAAGTTCTTTCTTATTAAATATTAATATAATTTTAAGGGTTAATAAACTATTATAAATTTGATGTATAGATTCATTTAAAGTTTTAAAAGTCTTCTTATTTAGTTGGTTTTTATTCTAAAAACTCAAGAAAGAGAAGTAGGGTATATCTTACATTCACATTTAGAGTTATACCTTCCAGTTTTATAAAGGAAATGAAACTGTCTTGAAATGGATTCAGAAATCTACAGTATCCAAAAGAATATCTTTGTTTTAAATTTTTAAGGATTAAGGCCTGTGTAGGAAGTGATAAACATCACTTTGTCATATCATCAATTGATAGTATTTGACACTTTCTAGGAAAGCTATAAAAAACGCATACCAAGGTGGCAAGGTCATCCCATTACTTTCTAAATGTCTTATTTTTTCCATGTCATGACAATCTTTATAACAATTGCCAGGATGATGACTTGATTCTTTGATAAAGAACATGTACAAGAAGACATTTATTTTTTCCATGTCATGACAATCTTTATAACAATTGCCAGGATGATGACTTGATTCTTTGATAAAGAACATGTACAAGATGGATTCTAGGATGGAATAAAGTTGCTGATATAACATCATTATTATTGAGCAACCTTGAAATACAAGTCTTGATCATCAAAAACATGGAATACATCTTTAAAACAAAACACAAAACCACTGGCAAAATGCTATATCTAAGCATTTATCAAAGACTTCCGTATCTAAGAAACTAAGCTTTGATCTATCCTTAACAACATAGAAAGAAGGTTAAGGATTCAAAACACGGAATACATCTTTAAAACAAAACACAAAACCACTGGCAAAAGGCTATATCTAAGCATTTATCAAAGACTTCCATATCTAAGAAACTAAGCTTTGATCTATCCTTAACAACATAGAAAGAGGGTTAAGGATTCTTTGATTATAGCTTTCTTATACTAAATGAAAATAAAAATAAAAATAGATAACTAGTTCTTTCTTTCACATTAGTCATAAAAATATGTATAAAATAATCTTAAAATGATGTTTTTCTTTTTCATTTTTAATTTTTTTTTTGTTATTCCGAGGACTCCAAAAAAAAGTATCGAGCTAATAGCTGAAGATGCACTTCCTCAGCAGAAATTTCTGCTGAAGAGCTGCAAATATCTAAAACTGCGCCACGAGGCCTGGCTGTCAGCTATAAACAAAAACCAGCAGCAGACTGAAAAGTCCGAATTACAGAAAGGACAGCAATAAAAGGCAGCAGTATAAATAGAGCAACCTGTCTGTTACATACAAAAGAACAGTAGCAGACTGAATGTAATACAGTGAAAAATAAAATAAAGATGTACAGGAATAGATACAGAACATAGCAAGGAGATCCAGACTTCTATACATATGTTTTCTGCTGGGACTATAGGCTAATGTTTATTCACGGCTAATGATTTCTTTTCTATAAAGAAGAAATATCACTTGTGATTATCCATGAAGTTGCAAAGGAATGTGAATAAAGTGAGTGTTATAGGAAGACTATATGTAATGGAAGATCTCTCGGAACATTTACCCAACATATATTAAAAGGATAAAATTTGGCAGTTCTATTCGTGGCACTGTCAGAGCACTTTTGTGAGAATCAAACACAGGTAGAATTGTTCTGCAGGACATTACTGAGAAGAATCCTACAAGTCTCAAAATAGAAGAATATGGAACTTTGCGACGCCAATACGGCAAAATAGCAGTCAAAGGCGCAGCAATTGACTCCAGGGGTGCAAGGAGCATCTGAGTCACCAACTCTTCGCTTTTCCTGATGCCCACAACTTGTAATGTGTTCATCTTTACCATGTGGTCCATTGATTTCCCTCTCTGAATTTCTGCCCATCTGAGTCACCAACTCTTCGCTTTTCCTGATCCCCACAACTTGTAATGTGTTCCTCTTTGTCATGTGGTTCATTTATTTACCTCCTAGCTTGGGGGGCAACCACCCAATATTAGTGATTGCAATGAGGCTAGTACATGGAAATCTTCAGGGAGTTTCTGTAATCACTTGCATCCATACAAATATAAGTGTTGCAATGAGTTTAGGAAATAGAAGTCTTTAGGGAATTTTTCTAATCGCTCCCGGCTACTCAAAAATAGAGGTTGCAATGAGAAAAGGCAGTGGAAGTCATTGCATAACTCAATGCTCGCAGTAATTCTCAAGAACCAACACCTCCACCTCCAAATTTTTGAGTTGATCAAAACCTTCCGGAAGCTTTTGTAGTGTTTTACCACCTCTCATGTCCATCAGTTTTAAATTTTCTAACTGACCAAACCGATCTGGAAGCTTCCCTAAGCTAGGAGAGGTTGCAAAACCCACCGGGTAGTTATTTTAGATAATAACACTCTTCAAAATCTATGTTCGCGATCTCCACTGCTTTCTGGAATACCTTTTAGGCGATCACAACCATCTAATTATAATTTAACAAGGCGAGTTAAGTTTTCTAAGCCACCAAGATAAATTCAATAATTTCAATGATGAAAGTTTCTCGACACTATCTGGAACTGCTTTTAATTGTACACCACAAGCTAGATTGGATTGGGTTATTACAATGAAATCAACTATCCGAAGTCAACCTGAAACTCAGTCAAATTTGAACAACTATCCATTTTCAATATCCGTAAAGACTGAAACTTTGAAATTGAATCTGGCAGTTTGTCCATGGATTTACAAATTGAAAGAGATCATTCCTGAAAACTAATTACCTGGTCACCCAACTCTTCAGGCAGGTTTTGATCTTTGGAAGAGATTTGGAAGGCATGGGAATGTGAACTTCCATCAAATTCCGTGACTCAAAAAATGAAGGCATTTGCAAGTTATGTAAGGATGCTTCTTCGATTACATCCTGCGTTCCTTTGCTGTATCATGCGTTCCTTTGGGGTTTTGTTTCAATGTTTTAATAACAGTGGCAACATAACTAATTTCTTTTTGGGGTTTTCATTCAATCTTTTGACAACAATGGCAACATGATTCTTTTCTTTTATAACAACCCAAGACCTTCCTTTGTTGGTAGAAAGATTGTGAAATCTGAAGTATATGCGGCCACAAAAAGTCCCCCAGTAGCAACCCTAACCTGCCCTACATCCTTTAGAATTGTCGTAACAGGTGTGATCCCTCTTTCTCTCCATGGACTCGGAGGGTTTGAGCATACATTCGACTTTCGTCGATCCAACAAAGATCAGAAGGTTTGCAGAGACATAGAGCCGATCATTCAACCACCAATGTGACTGCAGTACACACTTTATGGAAGAGAAAATGCAGATCTGGACACAGAAAGTTTCAATGGCGCAGCCTTCCTCAGTTTGCTTAATGTCCAGAAAAAGCTTGGAATCCATTTGAATGAAAGAAAGGTGGAGCTTGAGATGATTTATGATGATTACCAAGCGCATTCCAATGTATTCACTTCATGTTGGAAGCAGCAATGGTCAGCTCAGCTGGAAAGGGGCAGCCATGCCTTCCTCGCTGCAAAATGTCTCCAGCTTTGCCCTACTCTTCCAAACAGTAGATTCTCCGAGCTCTCTTTTTCCAATGAATAAAGAAAATGCCAATGACCAACCTAAGTGGCAACTTGCCGCTAACCCAAGTAGATCGTTATAACCTAATCATCTCTTATCATTAAGCATCTTTCAAACCTGACTTGTATCTCTATCTAAATACCCACCCGCCCCACACTGGCCAACAACCAAAGCAGCCGGTGCACTCTCCAACAAACAAAATATCTCTTTTTATTAAATATCTTTCAAACCTGACTTGATGCATTGTAAATGCCCACCACTGCTTGGCCAACCACCAAGGCAGCCTCTCCACTCTTCAACAAAAAAAAATATTACTCCTTTGGTCAAGTAGTTGTTTTTAGTGTGTTTTGGAAGTTTTTATGGTGGGTTTTTTTGGTGTAATTTTTAAAAAATTTTGCAGGAATTTATTGAAATCGCAAGTTTGATGGCTAATCCTGTGCAAAGTTTTTACGGTGGGTTTTTCTGGTGTAATTTCTCTAAAATAGCGTAGGAATAGCAAGTTTGTTTGATGGCTAATCCTGTGCAAAGTTTTTACGGTGGGTTTTTCTGGTGTAATTTCTCTAAAATAGCGCACGAATCGCAAGTTTGATGGCTAATCTTGTGCAAAGTTTTTACGGTGGGTTTTTCTGGTGTAATTTCTCTAAAATAGCACAGGAATTTATTGAAACCACAAGCTTGATGGGTAATCATGTGCAATCCAAGTGGATGCAAATTCTTTATTAAATCATGTGTAGAATAGATATAATGAATAGATATAATATGGTGTTGGTGTATTTTTCTATATTAATGGTATGTTGGTATTTTTTCTATCTTAATGGTATTGTACAGTAATTTAATTTTTTATTTATTTTTTAAAATTAAATATAATTGTGTCAATAGACACTTTATCGTTTATAGTTTAAATCAATCTAATTATTATTGTGTATAAACACAATATAAATTTAAAATTATTACTCATGAAATATGGTAAATATATAAATAAACTAGAGGTATGGTAAATAAATAAAACTTTTTTTATATTTACTCATAAATTTCTAAAAACTCAAAAAAGATTTTATTTAAGTGAAGCCTATGGGCCAAATTATTATTAATACCATGGGCCAAATACTACATTTATAAGAATTATGGTAACCATACTTGTTGGTTCGAAACACGTTGGCCAAAAAATTCTCTCATGTGATTTTCAAGCGAAAAACTTTGTTTATATAAAAATATATCAAATAGAAATAGAGATCAAAATCTAATTATATACCAAGCTTATGGGTCAAATACCATGGGCCAAATTATTATTAATACCATGCAAAAAAAATATTATTAAC
>APFE030913413.1:16255-33194 GCA_000404065.3 Pinus taeda
AGTGTGTATGTTTGGTGTGAGATAAAGAGACAAAGGAGAGATGGAGAGAATGTGGGAGAGAAGGAGAGAGGAGAGTGGGAGGGATATAGTAACAACGTTGGAGAGTGAAGAGAGAGAGAGGCAAGAGAGAAAGAGAGAGAGAGAGAGGAAGAAAGAGAGAGAGGGAGGGAAAGAGAGATGGAGGTAAGAAGAAAGAAATAGGGAGAGAAAGGTGGAGAGAGAGAGGGAGAGAGGATAGCAAGAGGGAAGAGAGATAGAAGCGGGGGAGGGGGAGAGAAGGGGAAGAGAGAGAGAAGGAGAGGAGGAGGGATGGAGAGATAGATAAATTGGAGAAAGAGAGTGTATGTTTTGGGGGTTATATAGAGAGACAAAGGGAGATAGAGATATAGATGGAAGGTGAAGAGAGGGAAGAAGAGAGAGATGGAGAGAGGGAGGGAGGGACAGAGAGATTGATAGATATGGAGTGAGAGATCATGTGTGTTCGAGGGGGTGAGATAGAGAGACAAAGAAGGAGAGATGGAGGAAGATATAGATATAGATGGAGGGGGGAGAGAGGGGATAAAATTTCTTGCACTAGATGCATTGATTTCAGTTTAGATGGTGATTTCTAATCCTATTTGATTGCTTGCACTAGATGCATTGATTTTAGTGTAGATGTTGATTTCTAATGATATTGCATTGCTTGCACTAGATGCATTGATTTCAATGTAGATGATTTCTAATCCTATTTGATTGCTTGCACTAAATGTATTGATTTTAGTGTAGATGGTGATTTCTATTCCTATTTGATTGCTTGCACTAAATGCATTGATTTCAGTGTAGATGATGATTTCTGTTAATATTTGATTGTTTGAATTAGATGCATAGATTTCAATGTAGATGATGTCTAATCCTATTTATGTCTTGCACTAAATGCATTGATTTCAGTGTAGATGGTGATTTCTAATCCTATTTGATTCCTTGCACTAGGCGCATTGATTTTAGTGTAGATGTTAGTTTCTAATCATATTGCTTACTTGCACTAGGTGCATTGATTTGAGTGTAGACGTTGATCTCTAATCCTATTTGATTGTTTGCACTAGATGCATTGATTTCAATGTAAATGTTGTTTTCTAATCTTATTTGATTACTTGTATTAGATGCATTGATTTCAGTGTGTAGATGTTTATTTCTGATTTAATGTAATTGGATGTATGATGGTACATTAATTTTAAAGTGTTTGGATTAACATTGTGCATTGATTTCACTGTAAGCACAAAAAATTATTGATAATGTACATTGATTTTTGTGTTATAGTAATTCAACCTATTAATATTGGAGAGCAAGAGAGACAAGGAATGATGTTTACTACAACATCTTGAGCTAAAGATTTAAATGGTTCACGATTTCAACTATCCTTTTCATATAATTGATATGAAAATATGACAAAAGTAACAAGGGTGACAATAAGAATAGTAGAAGAAAATAATTTGAGATTAATCACAGTGAAGACTATTTGTAATTGACTAAATTCTTATTATTCACATTTTCTATCATTCAACACTATTACATTGTCACTTTGCATTCAATTTTTTTTATTTCATCATTAAAGTTATTAACGATATTTATCATCTCAACAAACTAAGGTAACTAAGCAAATTTAAAATTAAAATGACTAGATTAATCTCAGACATATTTAGCATATTTAACATGATTATATTAATATTAGATGTATTTACATTTTCTTGATAAAATTAATCATATCTTCAATAGATTTTCCTTGGTCGTACATGACTGAAACCAGCATAGATCCATCTTAACTTTGGATCTATTAAATGTCGAGAGGGATAAAACCTCTCGAGGTGCAAACCTTTTCTCAAGTTTTGCACTAAAAAAAGAGGTTTTCACCTCGAGAGATTTGTTTTATCTCTCTCGGCTCTTGATAAATCTAGAGTTAAGATGGATCTAGGCTAGTTCTAAAAGTAAATAAATTAATATATGTGGATTTTAATTTGATGTAGGGATTCATTCAAGAATAAGAAAGTCAACTTATTTCATTGGTTGTTCATTTAAAAATATAAGAAGGAGAAGTAGCATATATTTAATACTCAAATTTAGGGTTATATGGTTTGAATATATTTAAAAGAAATTATTTATCTAATTAATGGTTTCTTTAGTTCCAACTTCCAATTTTAGAAAATAAATGAAAGTGTCTTAAAGTGAATCAACAAATCTAAAATATTCAAAATAATATCATTGATTTCAATTATTATTAATTAAGGCTTGTGTAGGAAGTGATAGAAGTCACCTTGTCATACCATCAATTTATAGTATATGATGCTCTCTAGATATTGAATCTTCCATTCCCCACCAAATATATTCCTTGTTTCCCACCAAATGCACAAATTTCAAAAATGACATTGTTCTTTAAGTAAAATTGCAAGAAACAAAATCATCCCTTCACTGAAATTGATCATCCAAGGTACTAGAGGGATAGGAAAGTTATACTTGGATACATTAAACATGCACTAATAACAACCATAATCATTCAACCTGTAACCCAAGCATTATGAATTCAAATTACAAACCCCCATTCAAGAAATGAAGTCTCATGCCATCTAGGGCTCAATGACCTCCTCTAGGATGCCCAATGTTCCTCCTCCAAGGAAATTCATCTTTCAAGCAAGTCGCCCACCCTTTATGTGTACGTCATGAATAATGTTATTAATTTGTCTAGCTATCAAATGCTACAAGAAAGACCACCACACAAGCATCAATAAAAGGTCTAGCAATCAATGAGGAAGCCACTTCCCATGTATATGTTCATCATGACACAACGAAGGGTCCTTGATGCACCATATAACGCACAACACATGAAGCACTCCCAAGTGTGTTGTAAACACTTTCAAAGCAACCTTCAAAGCCAATGCTCCCTTTTTACAAGGATTTTTTTTTCACAATCTTATTTTCTTCCTCCACAATTCAACCAAAATTACCATCTAGAATTCTAAATTTGATTCAATCTTATAATCAAGCAATGTACTCCAAATGTCACACTCATAAATGAAGGCATCAAAACTCATTTCTTCAAAGTAACTAGAAGGCTCACAAATATAAGAAGCCAACACGATGTGGTTAGTATATCTCCTAGGAGGTATACTTGCCTTCAATTAATATATGTGCACCTATTTATCTTTAATATATCATTTAATTTTTGGGTAATCAGCCTCAACTTATTGCATATAACCCCTAAATTTGACTCATCTCTAACCTATGAATTAACCTTAAAAACAAGAACCTATTTAGTCTCTCCAATCTATGAAGGAGACACCTATGCACTAGTGAATTTCACAACCTTATTAAATTTCACATCTTAGATCACCACAATCTTTCTATATGGAAGCCTCGAGATATCCAAAAACAATACCCTTAATACTTAAGGGTTTGAAATTAGTCCTCGTCTCCTCAAGAACATGAGTATAAGATAAACATCTAAATATATGGAGGTGTGATACATCTAGTTCACATTGATGAATGCTTCCTATGGTCTCATGTCCTACAAGATCCTATGAGGACACCTACTCAAAGTATACGTTATTATATTGCAAGCTTCTACCTAAAGATAGATGGGAAAATTCATATAATGAAACAAAAACTTAACAATGTCAATAATAGACTTGTTCTTCCTCTCTACTATTGCATTTTGTTATGGGTTGTAAGGTACAACCCATTACCTCTTGATCCCAACTTCTATGCACAAAGAATCAAACTTCGTAGTGGTATAATCACCTCCATTATCTGCATGAAACAATTTAATATTCCGATCTACTTTTCAATCAAAGCCTAAAACTCTGTAAACATACTAAACATCTCAACCTTGGTCTTCAAGAAATCAACCTAGGCCTTGCAAGAGAAACCATCAATGAAGGTGACATAATATGAAATACCTATTAAAGAGGAGGAATACATAGGTCCACATATATCTAAATGGATAAGATCAATGCTCCCTCTCGATCTATGCTCATTAGTAGGAAAAGTATCCTTGACATAATTGCTAATTGCACATCCCTTATATACATATTCCTTCTCTATCTTGAATTTTGGTAATTAATGCATTAAGTCCTCTAAGAGAGGAAACACTCCATGTGTAAGTGACCAAAACACATGCCATAACTCACATTAGTTCATATTATCATGGACAAAAGCACCATTCTTCACTAAATTTTCCTACAATCTCTAAATACCTCCAACTCAAAACCCTATTGCCACAACATAGCTTCAAAATTGATTGGTCACCTTTTGAGAATTAAACTCATCCATGGAAGAAACTGAAAGAGTATTCTTCTTCAGTTTATGAACAATAGAACAATATCCAACTCAAGAACAACATGTCATGGAATTTAGAAGGAAATGGATCCTAATTCACTTATAGAATAAGCATCATCATCACACAAATCCAAATGCATACCTCCCTCTTACTCCTAAACCTTGATAATGAGTTTCTTGTCATAAGTCACGTGTCTCCACATTCCATTATCTACATACCATCAAACACTTAACATAAGGTTAAAAGATAAATGATAGACCATCTAGAAGGTCACCCAAAGCTAGGATAATCTATCATCCACTTTTGCTACAATTTCAACTTTAATTTGTTTGGTGTTCCCCTTCTTCTTTTGTAGAAATAGATGGCGTAATATCCTAACTAATGATACTTAAAACATTCATCTTAAATCCTTCTTTCTGAAACTTGACTCTTCTTTCTTACCATTATTGTTACCTTTCTTACTTCTCTACTTTTTCCTCCCAATGAATGATGCTTCTTCCACTTCATTAACATGATTCCAACCTAATTTCTTCCTACACAAGGCTATCCCAAAGTTTCAAAAAGTTGACAAGTTATCATGAGCGTAAACACCTTGTATAAAAACACTTAAGATGGAGCGAGTCTATTCAAGGCAATGGATTGATCAGGTGCTTAGTATTTAGCTCAAAAATCAAAGTTCTCATATTGGCTCGAAAACTAAACAACAGTGTCTATCTCGTCAAGATGATCGCAACACAATTTGTTTCACTGAAAACCGAGTCTGGATGAAGGATAAAAGGCCTGTTGTTTGTTTTCCTAAACAACGAAAAAATTGAAAAACATGACAGAATGATGACATGGAAATACAGTGAGCATGATAGGAATCTTCTTTAGTTTTCTTCAAATGAGGTTGTGACAAGTGTCACTTCAGGATTCGCCAGTTTGGTTGTGTGAAGCTGAAATTGCACAATGTCCTTCAAGGTGGAGTTATAGGTTCATGGTGAATATTATGTGGAGATTATATATATATATATATAATGTTATATGATATTAAAATCACACATACACACACACACACATATATATATATATATATATACAATGGCACATTTTAAATGTGATATGGTATGGTCAAAGTCTGAACTATATCCAAAGACATCGCAAAGATTATGGGTGGAAAAATATATGAAGGGATGGGCGGAGGGCGAGTCGAACTTGTGACCTCCCCCTCCCAACTCTGTTACGTAACCGTTGAGCCAGTGACATATTTATTAAACAATGGCCACATTACTTCATTAATTCCTACAATGAATGTCAACGGCGGCGCAGAGGGGGCCAACGCCCCCACCATACGACCACACAATATAAAACATGGGCCAACGCTAAAGGATAAGCACGCTTAGAGAGCCACTAATCCTGCTAACTTAATTAATCTGTCTTTTAAGTTGGCAACAGTTTTGGAGGCGCGCCAATTTCGGCGGAATTGCCAATTTTGGCTGTGCTACGTGGAGTCTTCTCCAATTTTAGCGGGTTTCCTAGGGAAACATTGATTTAAGCATATCTTGAGAAATTGTCAACCAAATCGAGCTCATAAAGAGGTGTTCTTGGCTAATTTGGACATTTTGAACACATTGGTGCAGGTATCAGGAGCCATAGAGCTTTGCAAACATCATTTTTTTCCACATTGAGCTAAAATAGAGGCCTAAACCATGGAAGCTGGACCAACAAGATGTAGCCCAGGAGAGGTGAAATCCTTCATCAAAACACTGTGTTAATGTGTCCCTTTGATGGTTTGTTGTAGTGTACATGTTTGTTGTTCAGTATTTGTTTTTGAAACTATTTTTCTCATGAATGTCTTTTTAAACTCAAGGAAATTTACCTGATTGTATGCACAAACAACTAATGAAACCTCAACGCAACAAGCAATAAGCATGCACATATTTATAAATTTGTAATTGGTATTAGAACAATAAAGCTAATCATACAAAAATAGGTCATGGACACCAACTCCTTATCCTCCACTTTTTTCATGTGGAAACCAACTAATATCTTATATTTTATGAGCTTGTCCAGGTAGCTCAATACTGTATTTTCCTTAATAACGTGAATGCATGAAATTGGGTTCTTCAAAAATGTTTATAGAGAAACAAGTGAAATCATATTTTTTACAATGTCCTCGATGAAATGATCCTTCTTTGAATCAACAATGATTTTCTTTTTCTTTGCCTCCTTCCTAACATGAAATATTCCTAAAATTCGCAACGGAGATAAGGATATCTTTGTCAATTGGGGTTATCTCATGTGGTTGGGAAGAAGGAATGGAATCCTCCCCATTTAAGTCCAATTCCACCAAAATACATGACAAATTTTGATAGTGTATTGACAATATATGTATATTCCTAGTATGGAACATAAAGCATTGTACTTGTGAAAAAAAAACAAAGAGATAAGGATGCCTCTAAAACATTTCTTTGATTAGATTCAAAAGAAAAACTAAAAAGAAAATAACACCACTTACCTTAGATAGTTTCAAATCATTGGATTCATAACTCATGCATCTCAATCACTTGAACTTTGACATATCATGAAACAGAAGTTGGATAATTTTCGCTTCAAGAAAGACCAGTTCCTCAAATATTTTCCTAGACTTTCCCTCCATTTTGTCAAATTTCCGAGTTGAAGAACTCTCAATGATTTAGGAATTGAGTGGAGTGTTTTTGCATATATTTTCAATGCATGAAGGTGGTAAATAAGATTAACCATGAAATATTGTTTCCAAACAGAACGACCAATCTAAGTACCGCACATGATCGTGCCTTTAACTATCAATAGTGTTGCTTCTTTGATTACATGATATGTTTCACTAGAGCTTTATTTCAATCCTTTAACAACATTGGTAACATAACTCGTTTCTTTTATAAGATCCCAACATTTTCCTCTGTTGGTGGAAATATCTTGAAATCTTGCCAAAGTATAAGTGACCATAAGATGTCCACTAATAACAACCCTAACTTGCCCTAAATCCTTTACGAATGTTGTAACAACTCCAATCTAAACACCATGAAAAAGAAAGAGAAAATTTAATATTTAATATATTTATCCTTTGTTTTTAGTTATAGTTGCAAGCGATGGAATTCCTTGATGAGTGAATCATAACTAATTTGGAGTTGTCAGAAATGTTGGGTATTGAGTCCTTTCAACATGTTAACTTATGAATTGACGATTAGGTCATCCCAAAGACTTTGAGGAAAATCTTGTTGGGAAAAAATGCCCTTTCAAAATATTATAGGTTATCTTCCCAACCACTTGGATGTTCGGCCATGTTCAAGGATGGTTGCTCTGCTATTTTGAAGGGATTGTTTATGAGATTCTCCTTTCTCTGCATGGACTTGAAGGGGTTGTGCTTACATTTGACTTTCGTCGATCGAACAAAGATTAGAAGGTTTGCATAAGAAAAGAGAAAATGGTGTACACACTTTATGGAAGAGAAAATGTAGATTTGGACATTGGCAGTTTCAATGGCATCACCTTCCTCTATTTTCTCATTTTGTAGTAAAATCTTGGAATCCATTTGAATTAAAGAAACATGGTGCTTGAGATGATTTATGAATGCATGGCTCAAATTTTGACCTACATGAGGAAGACGAGGAGGATGATGTAGATGTGTGATGAGCAACGAATAATGGAGATAAATAAAATACATTTAGCAGTGGAGGTTCCTTGAAAGTTCACAATGACTACCAAGTGCATCCCAATATATTCACTTCATATTGGAAGTAATATTGGTCATTGGAAATGCGCAGCCATGTGGTCTAGGAAAGATGCTTCCTTGATGGTTCCTTCTTTGTCCATCACTTCAAAATGTCTCTATCTTTTCCCTACTCTTCTCAACATTAGATTCTATAAGCTCTCTTTTTCCATTGAATAAATAAAATACCAAGGCCAACATAAGTGGAAACTTTGCCTCTGACCTAAGTATATATGGTTAAGTACCACCTAATCATCCTTGATGGTTCCATCTTTGTCCATCACTTCAAAATGTCTCTATATTTTCCCTATTCTTCTCAACATTAGATTCTATAAGCTCTCTTTTTCCATTGAATAAATAAAATACCAAGGCCAACATAAGTGGAAACTTTGCCTCTGACCTAAGTATATATGGTTAAGTACCACCTAATCATCCTTGATGGTTCCTTCTTTGTCCATCACTTCAAAATGTCTCTATATTTTCCCTATTCTTCTCAACATTAGATTCTATAAGCTCTCTTTTTCCATTGAATAAATAAAATACCAAGGCCAACATAAGTGGAAACTTTGCCTCTGACCTAAGTATATATGGTTAAGTACCACCTAATCATCTCTTTTTATTAAGCATATTTCAAATTTGACTTGATGCATTGTATCTCTACTAACCCACCCACCACTTGCCAACAACCAAGGCAACATGCCCACTCTCCAATAAACCAAATATCCCACTTTTCCCAAAGACTTTGTGGTATTTGTAGTAACTTTAAAAACACAAAGATTAATGAAATGGTATCTAGATAATAAATTCCATTTTGTATAAGGAATTTATTTATCTTTTATTTTCATAAATTTATAAAAACAAAGATAAACATTAAAAAGAATAAAGACATTTAAAAATTTATTCTTATTATCTTTTCATTTTATTTTTATGTAGTTTTCACATTTATTCATATTGTGAGATGATTTTTTAGAAAAGAATTTTATTTTTGAATTTAATTTGTCCAGTGATTCGAGTTGACCTCCACCCATCATCAAGGGACATAAAACCTTTGAGATTCACTTTAGGTAGACACTCCACCGATCATCAGAGGCATAAAATCTTTGAGATCCACTAGTCTCAAAGCTTTTATGATCCTGATGATGGGATGAGTGTCTACCTGAAACAATGGACAAACTAAATTTGAAAACATAGTTCATGTAACACCCCCTCTTACATTTACCATCTTTTACAACTCCTCTGGGTAAATGTGAAGACAAAGTGACACTATCACATGGAGTGACCTCCAAGCTTCAGTTATGGAAGTGGGGCCAACAATTGAGACTTATTGACCACAAACTAACATCCTACAGGGCTTATAGGACACTTAGGGGCCAAGGAACCACCCCAGGTGACCAAACCCTGAGTTATATATCTTTTAAATGACCTAGACTCCCAACCGCATGCATAAGCCTACGTGAGTGTAGTTATGACCGTCCAGCTGCATGCTCAAGCCTGCTTGAGTGTGATTTTAACCCAAAATTCTCGGTTCAGAGGGTGTGGCCCCGCGATCTGATCCACAATTCTAATCCAGCTTCTAGACCACTACCCAGAACTTCTTGATACTTTCTAAAATGATAAATGAATTGAAGACAATGTTAATGATACAAAACTTAAACAAGGACTTGACCTAACCAGGCCTAACCATGGAAGTCATTTCTTTAGACATATGGTAAACATGTAATCTACAAGTCATGAATGCATATATGAACATAGGACTTTGAAACTTATCTGAGAATCACCAAGAAGGTTTAATGCCCTCTCATAATAGTTGTAATAACATTAATTAGCCTATGCATTCATTAACCATCAAATACTTATCAAATTTTGAATAAGACATAGCTAGAGTACATTGCAAATCCATGCTTCTAACAAACACACAACTAGGTTATTAACCATGACATAACAACCATCAAATCACCATAATAACAAGTACAAGTTCTCATAGATTACAATAGGAAAATAAATCTTATTAACTTATGCAAAAGCCAACCAATTCAGGCACTTCCATATACCACTCGACCATAGATTGGGTTGAACCAAATATTTCTATCACCTAATCACCCTTGTGCCATATCCCAAACATGAATGTGGGAGTTCAAGGCATAAGAAACAAAGGCTTCCCGAATATTAAACCACTTCCACCCTCAGGCTACCGTGATATCGCCAAAACTGGTCAATAGATCATAAAATCCAAAACAAGCTTGGATGCCTCAGAGTTTCTTCACCAATACCTTGAGGAATTTCCATGTCTCCACCCACCTGTCGAGGGCTTCCTAGAGATTAAACAACCTCCACCCCCAACCCTTGGGAATTTTCCTGAGACCACCTCACTCGGTTCCGAAACCTTCTGGAAATGCAAATCTCAACCAGAGAAGAATCCCATCACACCATGGCTCTCCAGAAATAACAAGCCAAGGTTGTAACCATTGTCACACCCAACAAAATTCATGTCAATGACATAAAATGAAACAAATACACAAATGCATGTACCATTTATTCACAAACCAACTAGGAAAGTGCACATGCAACCTGTTACTTGCAAATTCCTCCTGTTGAAGTTGCTTGATCGAACCTTCCTTGCTTGTCCTTTGCTTTCCTTGTACTTGCTTTGCTTCCTTGTCCTTCCTTACTTTTCTTTCTCCAATGCTATAGTTCTCCAAGAATACTCTAAGTGTGCCATGGTATGAGAGGATAGAGGGAGCTTCAAAACTGAACTAGAAAAAGGTGTGAATTGATCCTCAAAATCCTTTTTATTAGTGAGGCCTCTATTTTCTTCATTTTCCTCTATTTTTCCTTCAATTTTCCTCTCATGCAAATTTGTATCCCTTCATCTCCTTTTTCTCCTATTTTCCTTTATTCTCACAAATAAATGCTAATTAATGCCTCTTTGTCTTTGCTAATGCCTTTTCCGAATTCCTTAGCCAAAATAACCGAAAGTGACACCCACTACGATGTTTTTCCCAACATTTAGCTTGGAATACATGTCTCATGACCTTGGTCTTATTTTGCCTTTATTAACTTTATTACATGAACTTTTAAGTTAGGGTTGTTACAAATCCCTCCCCCTTGGGGGAACACCGTCCTCGGTGTTCTATGACACCTATGACTAACAAACGGCTGAAAAAAAGCATACTGCCTATGGAGCTTTATAACTTTGCTTGATGTAGTGTTTACAATAATAACCATTGCAAACCATGACCAACATGACAAACATGATAATCATACCGATTATTGGAGATTTATAGCAAAACTCATTGTGGTATTTATAATAAAAACCATACATATATATGTACATATACCAAAACTCCTTTGCCTCAACCAGTAAATAATGAAGGACGCAAAGCCCACAATTGATTAGCCATCTCCCATGTAGTTTCATCATGCCCAAAGTGCTTCCACTGCACTTTAACCTGCTCTATTGCTTGGTTATAGAGCATGAGTTGTTTCTGTTGCAATATGTAGTGAGGTTTTGGCAGTATTTCTCCTTCTAGTTCCACCTACAATACAAACTAGTCAATCACATGATCAACATCTTTCATATAATGAAACATGGAAAACATCACAGACTTCACTATTGGAAGTAGTGCAAGATTGTAGGCCATTGGTCCAATCCTCTCAAGGATCTCAAAAGGACCACAAGACTGAGGTTCTAACTTAGCATATGACCCAATCCTCAAGGATCTCTTATTGGGCTTGATGCACAAATACACATGATCCCCAACCTAAAACTCCTTGAGCATCCTATACTTATATGCATAAATCTTCTTCCTATCTTGTGTTTCCTTTAGATTTCCCTTTACAACCTGCATTTCCTATTCCATCTATGCCAACATGTCTAGTCCAATCAAAACCATGTTCAATAGATCACTCCAACTGATAGAGGGATTACAACTCCACCCATAAAGTGCTTCAAACAGACTCATCCTCAAGGACTCTTGATACCCATTATTGTGTGCAAACTATACCAGTGGAAGATACTCCTCCAACCTCATCTACCAATGTATAACATACATCCTCAACATATCCTCTAGAATCTTGTTGACCTTCTATGTTTTTCCATCTGTCTGTGGATGATACACTGTACTAAAAGCCAACTTTGTCCTCAAGCCTGCAAACAACTTCTTCCAAAATCTGGAAGTGAACTTGGCATCTTTTTTGGATATAATCTTCTTAGGAACGCCATGCAATATCACTACCTCCCTGATGAAGACATGAGCTACCTCACTAGATGAATTATTAGACTTCACTAGAATGAAGTGAGCCACCTTTGTCAACCTATCAACCACAACCATGATGGAACCATGTTATCTAGATGTCCTCGGAAAACCTGTGATAAAATCCAAGGAAATAACCTCCCATTTCCACTCTAGAATCATAATCAGCAGTAATTAACCACTTGGATGCTTACACTCTACTTTTACCTGTTGAAAATCCAAGCACCTTGCGATGAAATTCAACCACCTCTTTCTTTAGATTCGGCCAATAGTATAACTTCTTCACAACTTGTTAGGGTCCTATAAATATAAGAGTCATGTATTTTAATAAGTTTTCATCCCACTGGAATATTGTAAAAAAATATTTTTCATTTTAAGACTGTTTAGCTCAAAAGAAAAAGAAACAAAAAGAAAAGAAAAAGAAAAAGAAAGAAAAAGAGAAAATTAGAAAAGAAAAGGAAAATAAAAAAGGGGGATAAAAGAAAAAAAAATGTATGAAATAAAAGAATAAAAAGACTATAAAAAGAAAAATAAAAGCCCCTATAGCGCGCCATTCAAAATACCACTTTTTATTTGATTTGATTCTTATTTTCCATAAACTATAGGTTATATTATATTTTCCGCATGATATGACATGATTGTTTGTCGTTTTGTGTATAAACATATCACTCCAATAAACGGTGGAGATCACTCTCGCCCAGATCAACAATGAGAGAAGGATTTCAGACCCCCCCTGCCCCCCGCACTATTGAAGATTAACCGGGGGGGTCCCGAAAAGTAGTTTGCGCCCAAACCGCTGGAGGCAACGTGTCATCTCCAAAATATTTTTAGCGTGTCCCCTCCCGAAACCAATTACCGCTCACACCCCCCTTCCCCAAAACCCCCACCTCCTTGTCACTTCTGCTAGTCACCTCTGCCCATCCTCTTGCGCACCTATCCTCCCTTTCCGCCTTCCATGTCACACCATCCACATCATCCCATTTCCCACATCCTCACCCCTCCACATCATCTCACTGTTGCAATGTTCAAATTACCTGCCAATTGAACGTTGCACATTTAATTCCTCCCGCGATTCAACCGTTTTCCCAATTAATTGCTCCTACCCTTGAATGGTAATTGTTCCATTACAATCCGCTGTCATTTCCATTATAAAATCACCCAATGAGGCTACATTAGTTTCCTTTCATGCTTTTATAGTCTGTACAGGTCAATATCGAGTCAATTTGAAGTGATCAAGCGTCGTCTGTCAGCAATTTCTTAGCAGAATTCGACAATTTAAGTATTCTGGTAACTTGTTCCTTCCTGCTCATGTTTAATTGAAGATTTCAATGCAAAAGGGTAAAGGAAAGATGATTGAGGAAGACCCCATGATCCCCCCTATCCCAGACCTTGATAAAACTCCCTTGATCAACACCCAATTCAAGATTGCTGAGACTGATTGTGAGTTCAACCTATATGAACTCCACAATTGGGAAAAAAAAATTCCTCGACAAAATTGATGATTTGAGCATCTAGGAGTCTTTTCTCCCTCAATTCAACTTCTTTCAAACCCATTTATTCCCTGAATTTTCCACCTAGTGTTAACTCAAATAACTCCCTAACAAGAAAGTAGTGATTACCCAAAACGATGAAATTATATTTTCCATTTCCCCTGAGAGTATTTGCCAAGCCTTGCAAATAAATCCCCAAGCTTCTCTGCATCCATTTTCCATTGGCTCATTAATGGATTTGTACAAAAATCTTACATTTCCACAGATAGTCCATATCTTTGAATGTTTTCTCCCGAAAAATGATGAGTTGCCGAGAACAAATCCCCCATACCCTGTTCCCATTTTTCCCAGAGATGTCAA
This sequence comes from Pinus taeda, assembly GCA_000404065.3. Lineage (NCBI taxonomy): Eukaryota > Viridiplantae > Streptophyta > Pinopsida > Pinales > Pinaceae > Pinus > Pinus taeda. Next base: position 30,392 of record APFE030913413.1, read on the forward strand.
AACAGGTAATTTCCATGGTGACTTGGTTACTTGGTTATGATATAGACCAGTGGGTTGATGAAGTAGTTTTAGGATTCTTGTTAGTATTCTCAGTGGGATAGAAGCCTTCTATTTTGTTTAATTACAGTCAATTCTTGTTTGATGGCATCCATGATCAGTTATGAAATTCAAAGCTGAAGGAGTGTTTAAATATAATTCAGTGTTATTCTAGCTTATGTTATATTATCAGGCAAACAAATTCAAATTTTAGTTGTATAAGATGGACGAGCAGGGTAACCCTTTGTCAGTTATCCATTGGACTTCACTAGTTAAAAGGAATTCAGAGGAGTACACTTACACATATTTTATAGGCCAATTCATGCACACCTCTTTATGTTTATTATTCAGTGACATTATACCGAGGATACTCCAGAAATAAAGAAATTCGTACACCTCTTAGAACAATCAAAGGTTGGGGACTAGTATTTATACAAGAACTACACAAAGATCAGAATTTATGGATATGAGCTCCCTCCTTATAGAATACCAATTTTCGTGTCAGTGAGGATATTTACTTTGGAGTATGCCAGACAGATGTTGAATATGGATGAACTACATTTTGTGTCCAACGCAAATAAATCACAGTTCAAGCTAAAAGAACAAGTAGGCCCATACATTGTAAACACCAAAGCAACTGCAAAGGAGGTGGAAGCAGTTCTGAAACAGGTGAAGTTCAAGCCTAGTTTCATATGGTCCTATGACGCCTTGGGAGTAATTTCTAAGCTGAGAGTTGAGAAGAAAATACTCCATATCCACATACACCAAGGCCGAAGATAGAATAGTATGCTAACCAAGAAAAATGGATAGAAAACACTTTGCAGGAAATAGAAGAACAACTAGTTAGTTAGTCTTCATTACAGAATCCTATCTATAAAGGAAAAGAAAATAAAAGGCCAAGGGAAATAATGTCTCCCATAGATTTAGAAACACATGCTGCATATTTTTTAGTTTTCAAGAGAAGGAAGAAAGACCCACAGACCACAACCAAAACTGATAGCAGATCCAATCCTCGGGTCATCACAATTCGGGAAGAATCTTCAAAGGAAAGAGATGCACATGAGTAAACTACTTTGGTTTTGATAGACACTCCTACCACATCTATCCCTTATGTAGAATATACTAATGAATCTCTTATCTCTTATACTTCTTAGGCTCCACCACAACTAAGTATTTTCACAAGGTACATGGAGATTAAATTGAAGAATGAAGCTCTCAAAGCTTCTACATACTCAGAATTCTGGAAACAGACTGCCTCCACCCAACACAGGTTATTGTCTGCTTTTGATTAAGAGAAGGGGAAATTTCAAATGGACTTTTTGGAGCCCAAGGTTGTATCCCCCAGAGATTTCACTGAATAACATGCACTCACAGCTCAAGAATGAGAGGATGTCCTCTATGGCCAAAGATAATAGAATTAAAACATTGGAAGACTTAGTTATTAAACTAGGATATGATCCTAGTGATGTCAAAGCAACAAAGGAGGTGATTAGGAGCAATAATACAGACATCCAGGCTCTTAGGAAAAAAACTCAAACTCCCAACTGCAGAACACCCTCAAACTAAAGAATTCACTAGTTTGGAGATGGAAAAAGAAAACTTGTTTACATTAGTACTGGAGCAGAATGTTCAAATGTAGAAAATGGAGAAAGACATGGAGGCACTACTAAAAGAAAAAGAGAAATGGGAGGTACTTATAACATCATCAACTGGGACAACAACAGGGAAATCAACAGGAACATCAATAGGAACATCAACAACATGGATTGTAACCCAGTCAATAACACAAGTATCAGTTTCATATTCCTCGGAGAAGCTAACTCAAGCTTTGCGGGAATTGTAATTAACAAACAAAGAGGTAGAGAAATAGTCATCAACGCTCACCAAGATGGAGGAAAATAAAATAAAGGCATATAATGCACACTTGGATGAAGTACATAAGAACTTCAAACTCGTGCAACATATTCATAAGTATGAAGACCAATCCATCATCATTCAAATGTTGGCAGAAGCAAAGCGCAATATTTGGCACCATACCAATGCCAATGTTACAGAATTGTGGCCTTCCATTTTGTTGTGGTACTCAACAACCCCCCATTATATTTAGACTTAGGAGAAAGAATAATGGGAACCCTTTAAAATTTTTAGGATAGAATCCTTCTTTATTTAGATAAAATAGGATAAGTTTTATTTTTACTCTTTGATTTTTGAATAAAACAAGAAAGTTCATGAATAAGGTCATAAAACATTTTAGGAATCCTTTTGTAATTTTAAGAGATAAATTACAAGTCTAAACGAATCCCAAAATCATAACAAATAAATGAAAAAGCCATAGAATATTTGGTCTTACTAAAAGGTACGCATGGTGTTGGTGATTTCAAATAATAACCGAAATGTGAAATTGCGATAAGCCGAAATGCGAAATTGCGATAGGAAAAAATATGAAATACCGAGCTGATATCGTAATCTTTCAAGAGTTGATATCGCATTCCGCCAATTGATGGATTCTGATATCACATTCTATTAAACTCCGGTATTTTGCTAGCATAGATCCCTCGCCTATAAACTTTTCAGAAATTGTAGACCACTGAGCTATGTAATGTCACATGGTACCACACACGAATAAAAGATTTTCCGACATAATGACAAGTGTCAGTGTTACACTGAAATTTGTCACCGTGACTATCTGCAGTTTATATGGCCCCATCAATAGCCATATTGTCCTCCTTGTCAAGCCCCATACCTCTGCTCTTCATGTCAAAACTTC
>APFE030913413.1:33214-44166 GCA_000404065.3 Pinus taeda
TTGCTGGACCCTGGAAGGAACTTGCACAACACCAAGGCTCAGGTTGTAATGGTTTCTTTTTTGTTTCCTTAATACAAATAAGTCCATTCTTCTCAATGATTTGTTGTTATTGAATTGTTTCATATACTCCTTGGTCTATATGTTGAATATGATTTGTTTTATGGAATATTCAGGTGTTATGTAAGTAATCGTTTGCTTTGTTAGTGTATGCAGGTCTTAAAGTGAAGGAGGAGCTCATCTGGATCAGCAAGGCTGGACTGCTACAACAAGCGTGTGGACCTAAGGTAAGATCGGAAAACACTTGATCTCTCATAGAATAATGTGTGTTTAGAGAAGGATTGCTCTTGTTTGGTTTGTTTGTCACTAGAGAGTCTTAGACTCCTAGGGAGGTTAGGTTTGTCCGCAAAAATAACTCTTTCTGCATGACAGTCAGTATCACGTGAATGAATGTTTGCAAGTTAAATGACTACTCTTTGTAGTTCTAATTTCGAGGTTTTTTGATGATTTGTAATATTTTGAGTTAATGTTAAAGGATTTCCATAAAACTCACATTGAATTGATATGACTATTTGCATCCTTCAAAGCTCTTGCTTCTTATCTTGGTTTGTTTCTTTACAGGTAAATTCTAATAAAGAGCAGTTAAAGGATATGTCAAGAATAATCAAGGTAAGGAGGAAATCCGTAATACAACAAGAACTAGTCTTTCCAACTCAAGAAGCAATTGAGATGTCTCCATTGTTTATAGATACTACATGCACTCTAGATGCAGGTTCCGCCTCCTAGGAGGTGATATACAAACTATTCGAGGATGAAAACCCGAGGATAATTGTGAAACAAAGTGCTATTGTTGATGGTTCTCCTTCAAGTAACGACGCCACATGAAATGATGTGGCCAATTCATTTCTTCACAGAATTGTTGCCCGCCTTAAAATATTACAGATATGGTGAGATGGGTTGTTGTCCAGTTGGATATTACGGACAAAACGTTTATAACTCTGAAGAAGATAATTATTGGGTCTTTTAAAGCTGAAGATTTAAGGAAAATGTATCATCTACCTCAACCTCAAAAGAGGTATGATACACAATTCCTTCATAAATTCATGTAAGACAATTCGAACCCTGAGGACCTAATCAAAGAATGGAGAAGGAGCCTGAACAAACACAAGCGAGAGGACAATGGTATGTATTCATTAGCCTCTATTGTTGGCCCTTTCTCTCATATTGTTGTTATGTTATGTCGCCTCTATGGTTATCCAAATACACATAAATTATTTGAAGAATGGGTGCCACTGATAGAAGCCTCTGCTGATGGATATATCATGGATTGGGTGACTATATTATCCAACAATTTGACCACCCAAATCCAAAATTACAGGAAAAAAGCACAATGTTATTGAAATAACGACTCCTCCTTTCTTTATGAGCACCTACGTCATGGACGCAATTTGTTTTTCTTATGATTTCCTATCTCTTGGATGGAAATGGACAAACAATTTCCTAGTCCTGTATCTATTTATCTTGATATCCTTTGGGAATCCAAATACCACTTCTAAAAAATATTTCATGAGGTCATGCTCCTTATACACCAAGAAGTCTTTGGAAAAAAAAGCCCCTAGACTTACTACAAAAGCCAATAAAGACCTAAAGCCTATAGGAAAGTGGTTTGGGTAAGTCATTTACCTATATTTGGGTTTTTGGTAGCCTTGCCCATCCTCATGTTTTACCCCTTTTTGCCTTAGATAAGTTATTGGCCAAGGAAGTTGCTTGTCAAACAATTGGTAAGGGCTTAACAAAAGTACTTAAATATGCCAAGAAATTCACCTGGACATGTTTTCCCATCTCCTGTGGTACCTATGCCTTGGAAAATTTCAAGTATTCCTTAATTGAAATTGAACAATTAAAAGCCTTTAGTTACTCAACTGTACTAAATAGGACATACAACCCTCATGGTGTAGTGAAAGATGCTACAACATAGGCTAAGATCAAACCATTTTCAAGCGAGCCTGATAAGTTTGATAATTTGTTTGAAATGGTTCTAGAGTATTATATGTTAGAGAAATTAGCAGCAAATTGTCTAAGTCATCAGTGATTAGATTCAGTCAATATCGTCAGCAAAGAATAACCTATTTGCCAAAATCCCTGTTACAATTTTGACAGAACTCAGAAACTTCAGGTGCATCATCTTCCTCTTCAAAATATCCAATTATTTCCCAAGTCTCAAAAACAACTACTATAGTTGTTGAAAAAACAAGTGAAATTAAAGAGGAGAACAAATTGGATGAAGTATGTGAGGAGTTCAACTGTGTTTTGACAATAGAAGAAGCTTGAGTTACAGGTGTCTCAGCTGATATACAAGCAGAGCAAGTTACATTCAACAAAGAGACATAGCAGATTCCAAAAACTACAGGAACAACCTCGTTCACTGTTGAGGCTTTCCAAGGGGATAATATTCCTAAAACTCCCGAGAATAATATTAATGCTGAGATTTTCAATCAATAAACTGTTGCTGATGATATGGAGATAATTCTTGCATTTCCTACTGCCGAGATAGTCCTCAATATTGATGAAATCCTACCTTTGGAAACATTTTACAGTCCAAAGCATAAAGCAGTAATGAGCAGGTTAAGGAAGAAAAGGAAGCTAGAATAATCACAAGTGCTAGTTCCAAATAATACTCCTTTTCAAGTTCTTTGGAAAGGAACTCAAACAACCCATGACATGGAATTGGACAGATTATCTCAGTTCACTAGAGCTTATGCTAGTGCTACCATTGACAATGCTACAAAAATACAATTGCTAATGAAGGAAAAATATCAAAGGATTGTCCAATTGGAACAAACTTTCCAGATAGAAAAGCAAGCGATTGAGAAACAATGGCAAAAAAATATTACCAAGTTGCAGAAAAGATTTAATGATTTAAAGCTACAATTTGAATATGAAGTGAAGGACAAGGATGAACATATACTACAGTTACAATAAAGGATAGACCATTTGAGAGAAAATCCAAGTATAAATGAAGTCCGCAAGGAAGCATCAAAACTGGACATACTCCTAACAAAGTAGTAGACTATCTTCTGTAACAAATTGTCCTTAATTCTTGACTTGTCAAAGACCATTGATTATTTAGTAAATCAATTGTCCGATTTGAGGACATATTATGAAGATATTGATGAGAAAATATCTGAGTATATAGATTGGGCAGACAGTGCTCAGGGAATGTAATCTAATCTTCCTCGGATTGAAGAATCATAGAAGGATATGATGTTTGGCAACTGGGATATCAAAATGAAATGGGTAGAAATGGCTATTATCAAAGCCAAAAATATTACCTCAAATTTTACCGAATACATCACAGATACTTATTGCAAGCCAATCTAATTGAGGAATGCCCAAAGGACACCTTGCCATATGTCACAACTTTGAAACAATCTTGGCAAGAACATCTAACAAGAAGATTCAATACATTCAACAGAATCAAAGTTTATCGCAAGCAAACCTTGAAATTTGTTGGCATTTTCTAGTGAAACCTCATAGTCAGTGTCTTGTGCCGAGGTGTCTCTCAAACACAACAATACAGTGTCTTCTAGTTCTTAATGATGCGGTGTTTATGGGACAAATGCGCATGAAGCCAATACATCCCCCCTAGCTGAAGCCGCTCATGGAAATATACAATCTCAAAGAGCAGATGAAGAATCAAATTGGAGCACAACCACGAGTTCTTGTTGGAATAGATCACTAATATAGCTGTCCTTTATCTTAGCTTAGTTTGTTAATGATTTTTTGAAGACTTTTATTTTAATTTTACTATTTTTGTAACATTAATATGTTATTTAAACCCCTTTCATGCATTTAGAAAGAGGTCCAAAATTTTGAGAAGACAACTTTGAACTTGCACTATTGTTTGATCCAAAGTTATCTAATTAAGAAGTTGAGCCTGAAAGCTATCTTTTTCATAAGCAACGCACTAATGCATCACGTACTATTATCTTTGTGATATTGTTATGTATTATTGAATTAGATAGTGAATCTTTTATGCATTATTTCGTTATATAAATGATTTGAAAACAATAATTCATTATCACTATTGATGTGCAAGATTGAAAAATTTGTGATTATGTATGGGATAACGAGATCTTTTTCTGTGATTGATTTTTAACTAACTAAATTAATTAACTATTTAATTAATTTAGCTTATCATATATGCTTTATTTTCATCAAAGTATTGAATGGTCTATATTGTTAATTACTTTGTGAAATCTTTCCTTGAATCATATGTAAAGATGTACTATCCTGGGAAATAAGTAGAATAAGTTTATTCAGTAATTTTACCATTAGATATAAAATCATTTCATCAGTTTTCATTATGTTACTATATTAAATCTCCTTAAAACGGGAAATTGGTCCCTTTATACCGAGTCGGACCCGCCAATTTCAACGGAAACAGAGTTAATTTAAGCTCCCGACCGGGTGGTGTTCCCCGATGTTGAGGCAGTCAAGTTCCAACCTTCAACATTTTCGCCGCTAGAAGGAGGGCCCCCGAATCTAAATGGAAATAAAGTTTAATCCCAAATCAAAAGGTCATTTGAAGAGTCATTTACTCTCAAAATCTCCTCCCACTTCCAGATCTCACTTGAAATCTCCAACACCTAGACCATAAGTTATAACCAAATCTCCTAGTACATGCCCTAAGACAACCGATCAACCTCCTTTACAGGAGTTACGCGAAGTTCAGACTTTAATTAAGAAATTAGAGGGAATCCCTATTTCCCAAGAAAAGACTCAGCATTCTGAGTTATCTGAAAGTAGTGTATCCTCATCTTTTCCCACTTCACGTATTTTGACTCGTTCTCAAAGTGAGAAATTTGGGATAACTCCATTCGAGTTTCCCATACATTCCCACCGAAGAAGAACCCAAAATTTTGAAGTTCAAACATCCACTAGTGAGATTTTATCTTCATCTCCACCAAAAACAGCTTTATTTCATTTTGCCTCATTAGCTTCTTCTCATCCAACCGATCCATTCATCCCTATCGCTCATTCCCAACCAACAAGTTCTAGTTCAAGTAGTGCTAGCACAGGGGATACTTCTTCCACACAGTCAGCCTTTTCTACCACTACAACTTCTTCTTTTCAAATTCCCATAATGGCAAGTAGGCATCAAAACCCACCAACAGCTAGACCATGGACTAATCCTGGAGATGTTCAGATGGTAGCACCTATCCATCCTCTACTAAAGCATCCTAAAAGATGGTTACCAAAGTTCAATCCTGATGATGGACTTCCTGCTGAATAACATCTCCATAATTTTATGCTCGCCATTAATCTTAATGGAGTAGTAGAAGAAGACTGTGTAGTGATATTATTCCCATATACCCTTGAAGGATCTACAGGTTCATGGTACTTCTCATCACCACAAACATCTATCACTAGTTGGGATATATTTGAAGAAATTTTTGTGACTAGGTTTGGTGATGATCGCACAACTGCTACTCTAATCAATAATCTATCCAATCTTAAAGCCAACGCCAATGATAAAATCAAAGATTTCAATTCTTGGTTTAATAAATCATTAAATAAAATTCTGGATACCTCTAAACCCGGTGTTAATGTTCAAATTGAGTGGTATATTTCTGTTCTTACTTCTATTATCGCGATTTTTGTAGGCAAAGCTAATAGAGCCACTTTAGTTGATAATATGAAAGAGTCAATAGCTGTAGAAAAAAGGATTCTTGCCTTAGAGAAGAAAACTACTCAAGAAGAGAGGAAACCTAAGAAAGTGACTTTTAAAGAGGAACCGAAGAAGAAAACTCCTAAAGATCCTTTTGATCTTGAAGGATTACAAAATGTTCTTAAATCTATGTCAAATGACGTGGTATATATCAAAAAACAGGTAGTTGAGTCTTCTAATAAACCTTTCTGATCTTTAGGAGATCCCATGCAATAAACTCTCAACCTCCTAATGTCATATCGAATGTTGAATCTGACCAAGAGAAGGAAGAGGAAGAAACAACATTATTTAACGATGAATTCCAATAAGAAGAAGAGCTAGTTGAAGCGCATGGATTATGAGATTTCATCCTAACTACATCAGAAAATGAGGAAGAAGAATAAGCCTTACATGTAGGGACTAGAAGTAAAAAACCCATTGATTCACCATCTTCAAGTGCAAAACAAAGATTGTTAATTCTATCAATAAGGATAAAAACACAACAAAGAAATATCCTCCCAAATCTACTGAATCAATCCCATCTTCTTCCAATTCTCCTTCTACATCAAAAACTCTTACTATTTCTGATAAAGATATAGAGTATAATATTGTGGAAGATATAAAGAAAATGAAAGCCAATATTTCCATGTATGAGGTAAGTAAGCTTAAGCAACAACAAGAGTTTTTTCTCAAAGAATTAGATGATGTCCTTACATCTCCTTTGCCAATCGTAAAAGCCTCATTAGGAAAACGAAAGCCTCAAGATGATACTCCTAACAAGATTGATGCTTCAATTGCAATTCTAATTGGAGATCGATCAAATTCTCATACCCCTCCTTTCTTATTGACCTTTGATATTTTCAATAAAAATGTTCACAATTTCCTTATAAACTCAGGTGCTTCTTCAAATATAATGCCATATTCAATTTGTCTCCAACTAAACATAACACTTGAAAATTTTGTTGTGCAAATTGTGCAATTAGATAGAACCAAAGTCAAGGTCTTAGGAGAATTAAATTCTGTTTTAATAAGATTATCCTCAAATTCAAGGGTTTCCCAGATTATTGATATATTGATTGCTGATATTCCTGAATTCTACGGCCTTATCTTAAGAAGAGATTGGTGTGAGAAATTACATGGTTATTTTTCCAGAGATTGGTCACATATCTAGATTTCTTATTACGGCAAACCAAATCAGATTCGGGTAGACAGAGAAAGGCATACGGAACACTCAGTTACTGATTTGGATGAAGAGAACAAGTCTGTAGTCTTTACGAATAACATCCTTGGCAATTATTCTTCAGAATATTTCTTTGGAAGTTTTATAGCTCAGGAATCTCTTTTTTTAGCAAACTCTGTTTCTTCTCAAATTGAAAATTATTCGCAAACAAATTTGACTCGATGTATCAATGTTGTAGATATTGTTGTAAATAAACATGAATCTTTATTTTGGACACTTTATTTTGATGGTTCTAAATCTAGTGAAGGTGCAGGAGCTGGATGTATATTAATAAACCCTATTGGTGAAAAAAATATGCTAGCACGTAGGCTAGAATTTGAATGTACTAATAATATTGCAAAATATGAAGCATTAGTACAAGGATTCTATAAAGCGATAAATCTTGGTGTTGAATATCTTCAACTATTTGGTGATTCTGAAATCGTTATAAAACAAGTCAGAAACAATATTTATTGTGTTTCAAACCACCTTAGACATTAGCAATCCTTAATTCAAAATCTTACTTCACATTTTGTAGCATTAAACATTTCTCCAATACCAAGAATACATAACTTAAGTGTTGATCTTTGGGACAATGTTGCATCCAAATTAATCCCACCTGAAGATTTTTGTCTAGACATATTTTCTATAGAGTTGATTTTTCGCCCATCCATTCTTGATAATGTCATGAATTGACGAGTATTCAATGATGATAGAGATATCCTAGACTTTTTAACATTCGAAGAATCCTATCTTGACCAAGTAATTGATGAGGACGAACATGATTCTCAAATGAATAAATTGAAAGAAAAAAATGCTCTGCCAAAGCTTGTAGTTAAGCTTGAGGATCTTTATGATCTTCAAGACAGATTTAAAAAGGTCAAAAACTACAAATTTCAAAGTTCAACTTTTAGATTTTAATTAGTTAACCTAGGATCTCATATAAAACCCCAAAATATTAACTTAGGTCTTAGTCTCTCATCTAAAGAAAGAAATGCATTTATTCATCTATTAAATAAATATAAAGATATTTTTTCTCAAAATTATCAACATCTGAAAACATATGATGCCTCCATCATTCAACACATCATCCCAATGGTACCAAATGTTAAACCCATTAAGAAAAAACTTAGGAAAATACATCCGAATTTGGAAACTCATATTAAAAGTGAGTTGAATAAACTTTCAAAATCCAAAATCATCTTTCCAGTAAGACATTCCAAATGGGTTTCCAATCTTGTACCGGTTAGAAAGAAGAATGGTGATATTCGCATTTGTATTGATTTCAGGAATTTAAATAAGGCATGTCAAAAGGACAATTTTACTCTTCCATTAATGGAACAAGTTCTGCAATCAGTCGATGGTTCTAAATTAATGTCTTTTTTAGATGGATTTTTAGGATACAATCAGATTCTTATTCATCCAGAAGACCGATTAAAAACTACTTTAAGAATGAAGTGGGGAACATATGCATATCAGAAAATGTGTTTTGGATTAATGAATGCAAGAGCTATGTTCCAAAGGGAAATGGACATTGCTTTCAAAGGGTTGATTAATTGTTGTGGTATATCTTGATGATATTATCATCTATTCAAAGAAGAGAAATAATCATTTGCATGATTTAAAGGAGGCCTTTGAAAGATGCAGAAGGTATGGAATTTCTCTAAATCCCAAGAAATCATTTTTTTTTTTCTCTTAGTGAAGGTAAACTCCTTGGTTTCATTGTATCCAAACATGGAATTTGTATTGATCCAAAAAGAATTAAAACCACCCCAGAAATTCCATTACCACATACCAAAAAATCAATGCAGTCTTTTCTTGGCCAAATCAATTTTGTTAAGAGATTTGTCCGTGAATTTTGTCAAATTGTCCTACCATTACAAACAATGATAAAAAAAAGATTTAGTTTTTAAATGGGGTGATCATGAAAGAAAAGCATTTAAGGTAATCAAACAAGTTGTTATTGATGCCCCTTCTCTATCAACCCACACTTTTTCTGATCAATTTATTTTATATACTTTTGCCTCTAAGTTATCATATAAAGTGGTCTTAACACAACCAAATGAACAGAAATTTGAAGCTCCTATTTCTTTTTTCAACTCAATTTTTCAAGGAGTTGAAATAAATTATTCAGGAGTAGAAAAGCAAGCCTGTGCAGTTTACAAAGCTATCAAATATTTTAGACATGTTCTTCTAAAATGAATTTGCCATGACTTGTACAAAAGGAAAACAATATTTTTGATTCATCTGATGAACAAATCGATAAGGATATAGCATTATTGAATAAATAGGAGTCATGGGAGACTACTTAGCAGCTAACAACCTTTTATTTCCCTACATTTTTGTTTTCTTTTGCCAACCATTTGCAACTTGTAACTTGTAGGGCGTTTTTGATAAAAACCAGTGTTAAAGGAACAATCGAAATCCCTAAGATTACCCTCAAGTTTTAGGAACCTCTCTCAATGAAGTCAATTTGGGTTCTTCTGCAAAAAACCCCGATCACAGGTTTTCAAAAATTTTCTCTATTTGTCCGCAATAGGCAACAAAAATTCACTTCCTGGGGCCACCTGTGAAAATCAGTTTGCACAATGATTGAATTCTTCAATTCGTTGGCATTCTTGCAGCCAATTATTTGGAACGCGAAATCCCCTTCGTGTTCCTGTGATCTTTTTCAGAATTCTTCCACTGTGGAGTTGCACTTCCCCTTTTCCCAAGATCGAAAATGTAAATTGTTGGGTTTCGTGAGAGTAATAACTCAGACCGCTCTTGCACTTTATGCGATTCAAGGCATCCCTGGAACATATTTTATATGGTCTACATGGCTCCCAACTCATATTTTTCAAGCACGTTGAAGGGTATATAAGATATGATGACAACTGGATTTTCTTTACTTTGCCAAAAAATGTGAATTAGATCTAAATTCCTTACAGGATTAATTTCACGAGCTAACTGCCTTAACCTTGGTGTAGTTACAGGATTGATTTCACAGACTAAGATTCCTATGGATCCACTCTTATAATGCACATTCCATAGGAATTTGCGCTCATATTGTATTTAAATAAACAAAGATTTGAAAATTTAAATGAAATAGCCCCTTTTGGCATAAAGGCCAAAAGCGCAATTATTCACCAAAATTGGCAGTTTTGAAAAAAACAAATTGCAAGATGGAAATGTGAAGAGGAAATACCTAAATAATTCTGCCAAGAGAAGGATTTCCTATCGTGCATGACAAGTGCCATCAAACTTTGCAAATTAATCTTGTGTTAGAGTTTTCTTTTAAAATCTTGACATTTTCGCTGTGCTTGATTGAGCTACAACATCTGGCTCCAACTGGGGACAACGCTTTTCCTGCAAAGTGTTGAGAAATGTAGACTAGTGGCCTTAGTTGGGCATGGAGTTAGACTATAACTTCCGAAAACTAGCTCCCTCTGAAATCTATGTTTTTTGGAACCCTTATTCTTCCTTCTGCAAGTTGAAAGAAAACTAATCAAAACAAAAAAAACAAATGCTCAATATCTGAGCTTATTTATATACAACTCCCAACCATAACAAGGATGAATTTATTCAAGTGAAATCCACCTTCCAGTGGTACTAGGCTAGCATTTGGGTGTTGGACCTAATGCCTTTGTGCTCCAGGAACTTGGTACTTAAAACAAGGATGCATCATATGAAAATTTTAGACAAGGAACTTGATACATATCACAAAAATGACATTTGTTGTTGATCAAAGAAAGCTTCCATATAGTCAGCTACCTGATCATAAAATTGATAAGAAAAATATGCAGTTGCCTCTTTTTCTTGCATAATTCGGTGACATACATCTTTTTTTGAAGAAACTTCGTAGGGAAGCCCTTGAAATTGAAAAAAGGCCGATCAATCTGAATAGAGAGGATGGCTGGAAGATTAGTAGTTGCTGGATCCCAACCCTCTCCTCCTAGTTGTCTGCGTTCTTTCTCTCCCTTAATTTTTGTTTTCTATTAAGTTTGTGTTTTCTATCTATCTATTTATTATTATTAGTTATTTATT